>JAVGWX010000019.1:34504001-34541501 GCA_036924085.1 Ariolimax columbianus | reverse complement strand
GGTCGAAATCCAAGACGCACTTGGCAGTGTGGAGGTACAGGGAATCTAAAGTAGTAATGAGGAAATGAGGGGGGGGGGGGAAAGGATACAAGTCCTAATAGAATAGAGTAGGAGATGGGAGACGTACATGGGGGAGGGCTAGATCTGTTGGCTATGTCTTTGATAAGGAGATGCTTTTGGTAGATGGAGGATGGGTAACAGATTATAAATGGGAGTCATTATTGAAATCTGTCAAGGGGTAACAATGAGCAAGGAAGGGAGAGAGAGAGAGAGAGAGAGAGAGAGAGAGAGAGAGAGAGAGAGAGAGAAAGAGAGAGACACACACATAAAGACATACAGACGGCTAAAATGCCAGATAGATAGATAGATAGATAGATAGATAGATAGATAGATAGATAGATAGATAGATAGATAGATAGATAGATAGATAAATAGTTAGATAGATAGATAGATAGATATATATATAGATAGATAGATATATAGATAGATAGATGGATCAATGAAGGTCTGAAGATAGATAGACAGACAGAGAGAGAACGAGAGAGCAAGAGTGAGATAGAGAGACAGAGAGACAGAGAGACAGACAGACAGACAGACAGACAGACAGACAGACAGACAGACAGACAGACAGACAGACAGACAGACAGACAGACAGACAGACAGACAGACAGACAGACAGATAGATAGATAGATAGATAGATAGATAGATAGATAGATAGACTACGTGTCTCCTGAATTCACTGTTAGGATCACGACCGCACGGAAGCAGCTTTGCTTAACGGGGAAAAAGAAAACACGGAAGGAATAGAAAACCAACACATTATCGATCAAAGATACTATTCCATATTGATTTTACCAGACCACCGAGGTCAAAACACTGTGAACGGTAAAAACGCCGATTTACAACCTGCCAAATAAATGGTTTGGACATTCAAAAACTAGATGTAAAGATGCGCGTTTTGATGGATTTGTTGTCTACGAGGAAACCTCTTAGTTTACTCATCTCTTCAGATGAGAGATTAATATTTGGATGTTATGTGGCATTCATGGATGGTAAATAACATGTATGTTAAAAACACGAGCATTATAATGTGATTTACCAGGCATAGACAAAAATGGAGATTTTTTCATGTTGTGAAAGTAATGGGAAAAGGGAATTAATCACTCTTTTTAGTGACATGATCGTTGCCCTTTGTTTTGGACTTCTATTTCTCAAATTTAAAGCAATTTACCCATAGCCTTGAGAGTTGACATTTTGAACACGGTCTCTACTATTGTGATCTGTTAATCCTTCAAAATTCAGTGTATAAGGGGCTTAGTGGTCTCGAGGTAAGACGTCGGCAACGGGTGATGGAGTTCGCGGGTTCAGATAACAGTGGAGACACGAGATTTTTTCATGCGATTTCAGGTATTTCCCCAAGATTTCTGGGTAGAAGAAGAGATCGGACTCTCGTTTGTGGTGTCGCGTCATTTAAAAATTCCTCGGCAGTTGGAAATCTAAAAGAGTAGGCTTAACGGGCTACATTTAAAATTATGTTAAAAATCTACTCCATCTATTACAAGATCCTCGCCGGTGCTACAAAGTTTGTCCATTATGATGAGATTCTCCAAAAACTGTGGAGACTAACAGAGCACTCATGGGCTAAACCGTGTGATTGAAATTGCTTCTTCGACTGAATTGAACTAAACTAAACAAATTGAGTGTACGTGTGGACGCTTTTGTGTGGGTGTATGTGATTCTGTGTATATGTGTATACATGTGTGCATGCATGTATGTGTATGTATGTATGCATGTGTGTATGTGTGTCACGTCAACAAGGATGGCGCCGTACCTGTCCGCGGGTCTACATTGCTCTACTGTTTTGGTTCATTTTGAATGCCGCCAGATCACGGATTTGCATGAATTCACACTGGTCAACGACTTACACTTGTGTTCATGGAAACGTGGTGTTGTTTTCCGTTTGGACTGGTTAATTTGTTCCTTTTTTTGTGATTTCTTCCGTCGATTATCCTGGTATGGACATCAGCTATATGAATGGCACTACACTTAAACCTGTGTCGTATTTCACGGCCTAGTTCACACGGCTGAACTTCACGAAATTGGCGTGGGAGAAATTTAGACACTTCTTAAATGAACTGAACATTGACGGGGAGAAATGTCAGCCTCACTCACGCACTAAGCGATGTCCCTACGACCTTTTGTGGTTATGAAAAGACATAACATAGAACGTTATATGTCATCCTCTCTCCGCTGCCTTCTGGGATTGCTGTGTACGGAAAGGCTTATGGAGTAAAAATCTGCATCCTATGCTATCTCCAGTCTTGGCACTGGTTAAAGGTAGCTCAGGACCAGAGAGTGAAGTTGATAAAAGGTGAAGTTTCTTTCTCACTTTTCAAATCCAATTCTAAATCTAAATCACCGCACAGGTCACCCATTTCAGTGGACACAACAAGAGAAAAGACTTGTCCATACGGCTGAACAAAGAGAGTGGTCTTCATCACTTGTAATGGACGAACATCATGTACATGTATGTATGTATATGTTCTTCTATTTCTTCTTCATCTTACGCAGTCAGACATCAACCTTTATTTTTTCGAAAAAAGCATAGGTCATCCTGAGGCTGTCGACACTGCCATAGAGCTTGTCTAGTGATGCCACTGGTGATGGCCACATCTGCTCTCTCTGATCTTCGTATGTCGGGCAGTTTTGCAGCAAATGCTCAGCGGTCATTTTCTCGGTACCACACGGGCATTCGTCAGTGCCATCTATCTTCAATTTGTTGAATAAGTGGTACCTCAGTCTATTGTGGCCAGTGCGAAGTCTGAAGACCACGACCTGCTCGTTTCTGTTCAACTGGTAATAGGCATCGTTTTTTTGTGTGGCCAGTATGTTCGGTTTCCCATTTGGTCATGTATCTAGCTCTAATAAGCCGTTTTAATTTTTCGTTTGTCATACTAGTATCTGGTTGTGGTAGTTTTGCACCTTCTTTTGCCAGTCTGTCCCACTGGAACCCACTGGACCACTACCATTTTTGGTACGGACTGCTGGCATAGTTGACAGAGTACTGCTCTTAAATCATTACTTCAGTATTTTTCTGGCTTTTTAGTGCTGTGACTACGGCCAAGGCATCTGTAAGCCGGACTATATGGCTTTCATTCCTTTTACCTGTCACCATTTCTTCCACTGCCGCCCTCAGTGCCTCTGCCTCCGCTCTGAAATTGCTTGTGTATTTTCCAGTAGCGAATGACAGTGTTATTTTTCTGCCATTTTGTAGGTTCAGAAATGCTCCTGCCCCTCCGTTCTGTGTTGTTTGTTACAGAACCGTCGGTGTATGCATGGGTCCAGTCCATGCTTGGGTAGTTTTTCGTTATGTACCTCATGGTTGTATCTCTTCTTTCTTTTTTAGTCTGGCAGTTTTTGTTTCCAATACCTGGTATATTTTCTACCACCTCTGGAAATATATGCTGCCTCCAGGTAGGTTTTCGTACAGTAGGGATGGGTTTTGGGGTTGTTAGTGCGTTCATGGGGTCTTCGTGCATCTTTGCTTTGGCTATTTCTGCAAAGTTTCTCCGCTTTAGTTTCCCATTTCCGAAATTGTTTAGTCTCTGGTGCATTGGATGGTCAGTGAGTCTTCTGAGTTTCTCTGCTTGCTGCTGGGCTCTACAGTCTCTTCTGTCGATCATGGATTGCAGTTTTGCAATCTTTTCAAGTTCTACAATTGGCGTTGACTTCATGCCTTCTGTTATAACTATCATGGCTTGGTTTTGGAGTTTGCTAATTTTATCGAAGTTCGCCTTTGCTGCTGTTGTCCATGCCGCAATGCCATACTCGAGAACTGGTCTCCCTCTTCCAGTGTACAGTTTTTTAGTATACTTTCGTCTGCTCCCCAGCTTGTGCCAGCAAGTTTCCTCATGATTGCCATTCTTTCTCTGGCTCTCATTCTGTTTCTCTCGATCTGACTTTTCCATGTCATGCGCCGATCAAATGTGACTCCGAGATAGTTTGGGTTGTCGTTTGGCTGCAGATATTTGCCGTTAAGACTTAATTTGGTGTTTTGGGGTTTGTTTGAAAGCGAAAATATCGTACATATCGATTTTTCCTCGTTTATTTTGACCAGCCATGAGTTCGCCCACTCTTCCAGCGATGTTATAGCCTGCTGCATCCGATTTCTTGCTATGGTGAGATTCTTTTCAGAGGTCCACATAGCCAGATCGTCTGCAAACATTGAGCTATGGACTCTTCTTGGTATATTCTCTGTTATATTATTTATATACACCAGGAAGAGTGTGGGTGACAGTACTCTCCCTTGGGGTACTCCCTGCTCAAGTGTCACCTTTTTGCTCATCTGCCCTTGTACTTGAACTCTGGCCGTTCTGTTTTTGAGGTAGTCACTGATCCATTTGTACATTTTTCCACAAACTTCACTTCTTCTTAGCTTGACTCTAAATCCCTCTTTCCAGACTTTGTCAAATGCCTTTTCTAGGTCCACCCAAACCGCTACTGTGTGTTTTTGCTCCTGGTAGGCATCTTCTATTTCCTGGGCGATGAGGATGACCTGATCCTCAGTGGATCTGTGCTGTCTAAAGCCTGCTTGCTGTGGAATTAGTATGTGTTTTTCTTCCAAATGCCACATCAGTCTGGTGTTTATCATACGTTCCATCAGTTTGACTACGCAGCTCAGTAGGCTGATAGACCTGTATCCATTTGGATCTGTTTTGTCTTTTCCTTTCTTTGATACTGGTACAAGAATTGCGCCTTTCCACGCCTGGGGTACAATACCCCTTGTTCAGGACTGATAGTAGTTTCCTCTTTGATGTATATGTACATATGCACACACACACATTTTAGTTATTTTCTCTTCGTCTTATGTCCTTCGTGTGCCTTTCAGTGTCAGATTATTAACATGTTTCTCGACCGGGCCTAGTATCTGCTTTGTACACTGGGAACTTTACTGCTGCTATTATTTCTGCTATCCATCTTTTGCGTGCTCGGTCCTTGGCTTTGTATCCATTGTATCCGTATAGCATCTGATGCATGCTATCTTGTGTTTGTCGCGTCACGTAACCGAACCATTTGGTCAGTTGTCTCTTGATGAGGTCTAGCACTGGTGTTGTACCTACTTGTCACCTTCGTGTCTGATTCTATCTATTCTAGTTACTCCAAGTTGTCGCAGGATGTTCATCTCTGTTGTTATGTTTCTTTTATCGTTATTCGCTAATGTCCAACTCTATACCGATATCACAATGTAGGTGAGAATACAGTGTTGTATTGTGTTCTTTTTGAATACATTATTCCGTATTCACCGTATTCGCATTGCAATTCCAGGGACATTTGCCCAATAATTGAACTTGCTTATATGTGTATGTGTATATATATATATATATATATATATATATATATATATATATATATATATATGTGTATATATGTATATATATATATATATGTATATATATATATAAAGAGAGAGAGAGCGAGAGAGATAGAGTGAGAGAGAGGGAGAGCGAGAGACAGAGAGAGAGAGACAGAGAGAGAGATAGAGATATATGTATATATATATATATATATATATATATATAATATATAAATATGGGATCAAGATGCTGAGCAGCGCATGAGCTGCAGTGGTCAGCGACTCGTCGCTGACTGCTAGCATCAAGGCCAGTGAACCAAAGCTGCCAGAACCCTTCTACACCTCCACGTGGTGATCCTAAATAACAGGCTGCAGAAGGGCAGACTGGCTAAGGAGAAGGGATCGAAGAGGGAATGCTAACCTGGTACTCAAAACAATGTTTGCTGAAGTCGGATGTGTTGGACCGAAAGGTGCAAATATCGCAGTCAAGCTGTAAACTACGACATAACGCATTCCGTTCTCTGGACTACGTTCTGCTACTTAAGCCCTGTCAGTGTTTGGTAGTGGAAGATTGAGAATGAACGAAGCCAAGCCAAGCCCATATATATATATATATATATATAATTAAAACGAAGTTCTTGTATTCCACAACAAATGAGCGAAAGAAACCGGAGACAACTTTCAGCTCGACTAAAATCTCCCCATGGTAGCTTTGGGCTAGAGAAACTGGATCTAATGAATCATCCAAACAGAGAGACGTGATACGTTAGAGCGAAAATCAGCTAGCTCCAGATTTCAAGCTTTATGATTATAGTTGAACTTCTCTGCAAGTCTGACAGCATAGCGAAGGCATGGAATCCTCTTAGAAATGGCCACTTCTATCTCTCTTTGTTGGAGGAACTTTGATATCTTGGAAGATTTGGCGAATTCGTCTTCATTCATGTCAGTGTCCGTGTGTGGGTGTGTGTGTCCGTGTGTGCATCCGTGTGTGCATGTGTGTGTCCGTGTGTGTCCGCGTGTGAATGTCCGCATGTGAATATGTCTCCTCTTGTACATGTATATGTGCGTGAGTGTATCCGCACACGTGTGTATGTGTCTATGTGTGTCTGAGTTGGTATGTGTCTGAATGCATGTGTGTGTGTTCGTGCATGTATGTATATACTCTGTGTCTGCGTGCGTATTTGTATTTGTGTGTATATGTATGTATGTATGTATGTATGTATGTATATATATATATATATATATATATATATATTGTTTTGCGTAAGCCGTATTTCTCTAGTCCCAAAGGGGGTGTGAGATGCATAATGGTTTTCTTTAGTGTATGTTGGTCCAGTGCATCGGACCTCAGCATATTTTTTTTTTCGCGTTCGCCTTATTTCTTTATTCCCCAAGGCGGGTGTGCGTTGCACTGTGGTTTTTATTTTGCGCCTGTCGGCCCAGTGCATCCGACTTCAGCATGCATTGTATGTAAGGGTCTGCTTCCTCCATTTTCTAAGGGTTTGCTTCCTCTGGGTAACGGCTGGTGCTGTGATGGGGAACGAACCCAGCAACTTTGGGTTGTGAGCCGTGTCAGTATGTGTATGTGTGTCTGATTGTTTGTGTGTGTATAAGTGTGTGTAGATGTATGTCTGTGTAGGTCTGTCTGTGTTTGCCTGTGTGTATATGTGTACGTAAGTGTATGTATCTGTGTATGTGTGACTGTGGGTGCGCGTTTATGCGTGCGTGCATGTGTGTATGCTTGGACACGCAGAGAGTGTAGCGTATCAGTTTCCTGCCACAAAAAGGCAATGTTCGTGAATCTTTCGCAACACGCTCCAGTTCATATATATCTGTTAAAGTGGTACTTGGTTCTACTCTGAAGTTAGCATAGTCAATGACAGAATTCCCTACAACATATGGCCAAATAAAATACAAGGTCCAACACTTCATCTCCTGTGGCAGTTTCTGCTATAGAGAACTACTTTTTTTGAAAAACCACTTTTAAATTGATTCCTGAGAGCTAAGGATTGTCTGGGGAATAAAAGCAATCTGCAACAGCTGTCGCAACATAGTGGGAAACACTATTAGGATCGTACGATATGGAAAATATATAGAGAATCCGGATAAACCAATATCTTCCTTAAAGAGCAGCAACATCAAACAGGTGAAAGATTTCACGTACTTGGAGAGCACGTTATCATGAGACGAACAATCACAATGGAAATCCAACAAAAATACATTAAGGCAAATCAGATCATTGAACAATTAACCTCAATTCTTAATTGCAAGCACGTGACAGTATCTACCAAAATAGCTTTTTAGAACACGACTGTCGTCCTGACACTATGCTACCAATGTCAAAACCGGACACTAACATCACATGAGAAGCGTCAAATCGTAATAACATCAATGAAAAGGTTGCGAAAAATATTTTGTGTAACAAGGAAAGACAGGATAAAAAACGATGACGTCAGGATACTGGTGAGAACAACACCAGTATTAGACTACATCAAAAGACAGCAACTAAAATTGTTTGGCAGCCTAACAAGACTGCCACCATATAACACCCTCCAATAAGCATTTAGATTCAACGGATTCAAGGCCTAAAGCTGATCAAGAAATTGATAGCACACGGAAATACATGATGCACTAGAGGCCGCTGTGCATGAGCCACACAGACGGGCTCGTTCTAAAGATCTCTTCATAACCTGAGGCTGAAAGGCAAAACCGGACGCGTAATGAAATACATTATGGGATGCATTGGGTATGTTCTATGAGTGCCTCCATTAGCAACAGTTCGGTCGGAGAACAGGCGTTCGGTCGGAGAACAGGCACGCGCTCGTCAAAGCAGGTGGTAAAAGAGAGGGAAGAGACAGAAGAAGAGATACACAGACTCTCTGAAACTGTTTCTGAACATTTTTCTCATTGACGTCATCTCCTGGGAGATGTTCGCTCAACCTGATACTGTTTCCACACACGGTGCTCTCATCACATAGAAGAAAGTTATCACTGTGGCACAGCAGAAGAGAGTTCCTCGAAATAACAGAATTCAAAACGTTTCTGTCTCTTCTTCCTGTTCTTCTTCGATCAACTGATGCTTTTCTTCAGGCAAACGAGATTCACAAAGGAGACTGTACGTTTTAAGTCGACGTCAGTTCCCCATATTTTGTCGAGCACGGCCACTGTCCTCCACACCTCCCCCTGTTTGCGATGGTCTTGCTCATTTAGACATTTTTCAGCTTCCTTAATGCTGTGGCTGATGACGACGACTGTCATCCACAAGTCCGGAGGTGGTTGAGCAGATCTCCGTCTATGGAAATACCCCTATCATCCTAATTCAGTGTGCGAAAAACTTCGTGAACCATTATTATTATTATTACATTTCCTTCTTTACTATTCCATAATGTGATACATCACTTCTCCCCCCCCACCCCCCACCCCCCAACCGCTTCCGCGTGCGTTAACAGAATTACGCCATTAGGAAACCGTAGAAGAGGAAACATTTTTCCGTCTTGGTTTTACAATTAAAATTCTGTTTTCAATCTCTCTCTGAGCCAGCGCGGAGTTTTTTGTCCACATGAAAGTTAACTTCATTTTTTAATCCTTTCTCTCTCTCTCTCTCTCGCTGTCTCTTTATCTATTTGTCTTCATCTCATAACTCTTTCTAGCGTTGTCGTCGTCCCATATTCTTAAAGGATCTGCGTCATTGAAAGACAATACATACTCATGATTGAACAAGCAGGCGCTCCTGTTTCAAGCCCAATTTGGTTCACAAGTTGTTGTTGTTGTTGCTCGTTGTTTACTCTTTGCTTTTAAGTTGTTTGTTTGTTATTGTTGGCTTCACAAATTGGAAACGAAAATAATATTAGACGTTTTGGCTGCAATAAATAGACACAATGACAAACACTTCAAATCATAATTAAATGGGATAAAATAGAACATTGACGTCACTATATGTCATGTTTATATGGGATACAATAGAAACACTGACGTCACTGTATGTCATGTTTATATGGGATAAAATAGAAACACTGACGTCAATTTTTATCATGTTTATACTGGATAAATGAAACACGTCTCTTTTTGTCATGTTTATACCGGATAAATAGAAACACTGACGTCACTTTTTGTTATGTTGTACTGGATACATAGACACACTGACGTCACTTTTTGTTATGTTTATATGGATAAATAGAGACACAGACAAATGCTTTCTGCCACGGTAAAACGGTATAAAATATTCCCAGAAACATAGAGAAGACGTGTTGCGAAGGAAATACAAAAGACAGTGACACGTCAGAAGTGGCAGACTGAGAGAGGACACATGCCACATTGAGAGAGAGAGAGAGAGAGAGAGAGAGAGAGAGAGAGAGAGAGAGAGAGAGAGAGAGAGAGAGAGAGAGAGAACAACAAAGATAATCTGAGAAAAGTGAGAGAGGTAGATCTAACGATGTTATGTCAGAGAGTTCTACCTTGGATTATCTCTCAGCGAAGTCAGAGCACAAATGGCGTGCTGATCGGTAAACACGCAGAAATGATGCGAGAGAAAATAGAAGGCGGACAGAGTGAAAGTGAAAACTAAATTGAGACCTCTTACCCACCTTCATCCAACATTCACTTCCCCCCCCCCCCTCCCCTCCCACCTCCCTTTTACTGGCATGATCGATAATCAATGGAGACGGTCGGACGAGTGAAGGGTTATGAAGAAAAAAGGAGGTGGGTATGTGGCACAGGTGACAGAGAGACGTGTGACTAGTGAAAGAGGTATGTGACGGCAAGTGTAAGAAGTTTATGACAAGCGAGAGAGAAGTATATAGCACTAGTGAGATAAGTATGTGGTGAGAGTGAGAGAAGTATGTAGTGGTGAGAGTGAGAAAAGTATGTGGGAGTGAGAGAAGTATGTAGTGGTGAGAGTGAGAAAAGTATGTGGGAGTGAGAGAAGTATGTGGTAGTGAGAGTGAGAGAAGTATGTGGTGGTGAGAGTGAGAGAAGCATGTGGTGGTGAGAGTGAGAGAAGTATGTGGTGGTGAGATTGAGAGAAGTATGTGGTGAGAGTGAGAGAAGCATGTGGTGGTGAGAGTGAGAGAAGTATGTGGTGAGAGTGAGAGAAGTATGTGGTGGTGAGAGTGAGAGAAGTATGTGGTGGTGAGAGTGAGAGAAGCATGTGGTGGTGAGAGTGAGAGAAGTATGTGGTGAGAGTGAGAGAAGTATGTGGTGGTGAGAGTGAGAGAAGTATGTGGTGAGAGTGAGAGAAGTATGTGGTGGTGAGAGTGAGAGAAGCATGTGGTGGTGAGAGTGAGAGAAGTATGTGGTTGTGAGAGTGAGAGAAGAATGTGGTGGTGAGAGTGAGAGAAGAATGTGGTGGTGAGAGTGAGAGAAGCATGTGGTGGTGAGAGTGAGAGAAGCATGTGGTGGTGAGAGTGAGAGAAGTATGTGGTGGTGAGAGAGAGAGAAGTATGTAGCACTAGTGAGAGAAGTATGTTGTGAGAGTGAGAGAAGTATGTTGTGGTGAGAGTGAGAGAAGCATGTGGTGGTGAGAGTGAGAAAAGTATGTAGCACTAGTGAGAGAAGTATGTTGTGAGAGTGAGAGAAGTATGTGGTGGTGAGAGAGAGAGAAGTATGTGGTGAGAGTGAGAGAAGTATGTGGTGAGAGTGAGAGAAGTATGTGGTGAGATAAGTATGTGGTGAGAGTGAGATAAGTATGTGGTGAGAGTGAGAGAAGTATGTGGTGAGAGTAGTATGTGGTGAGAGTGAGAGAAGTATGTGGTGAGAGTGAGAGAAGTATGTGGTGAGTTAGAGAAGTATGTGGTGAGAGTGAGAGAAGTATGTGGTGAGAGTGAGAGAAGTATGTGGTGAGAGTGAGAGAAGTATGCGGTGAGAGTGAGAGAAGTATGTGGTGAGAGTGAGAGAAGTATGTGGTGAGAGTGAGAGAAGTATGTGGTGAGAGAAGTATGTGGTGAGAGTGAGAGAAGTATGCGGTGAGAGTGAGAGAAGTATGCGGTGAGAGAAGTATGTGGTGAGAGTGAGAGAAGTATGTGGTGAGAGTGAGAGAACTGTGTGGCGAGAGTGAGAGAAGTATGTGGTGAGATGGAGAGAGGTATGTGGCACAGGCAGAATGTGTGCGTTACAAGAGGAATTGCTGTATGTTACATGACCGAATGATATGTGTGACACGTCAGAGAAAGATAATTTGAGGCGTTTGTTTTTTCTTGACACAAACATGATTGCAGATGCATATATATATTATATATATAGAGAGAGTGAGAGAGAGAGTGAGAGAGAGAGAGGGGGAGAGCGAGAGAAAGGAAATAAAGAGGAAGGGGAGGTAGATGCCATTAGAAAATGAACATGTTTGTGAAAGTTATTTCCCTTGCCACAATTCTTACAGGCTCAAATCGGCAGCAAACAATTTTAGTGTATATATGTGTATGTGGGAGAGAGATGGGTGGCCAAAAACAAATAAATAATAAAATGGTGGCGTATGTGCAAAATGTGATAATAGATGTAAAGAAATAAAAATGTGAACAAAAATTGCATTTAAAAAAAAAAAAAAAAAAAAAGCAATGGGCTGACAATTCGTATCAGACTTTATTTAAACAAATATTTAATAAGTTACATCCCCTGACAACACATGCAGACACTGGGCGCGTAAGTAACACATGGTCCACCCTACAACAGGCGAAAATATGGGTCGTACATTATGGGTTCCTGATGTAACGATTTTTTTATTCTGGTGTCAAAAATGGGGTCTAGTTTCCAGTTAATGACTAGATTGTCTTTCAAAAGAAAGTACTAGTGTATGCTGTAGTGGTCACACATGCATGTTGGAGTGAGTAGAAATGTATGTTGGAGTGAGTAGAAATGTATGTCGAAGAGAGTAGAAATGTATGTTGAAGGGGGCACAAATGTATGTTGAAGTCAGTAGAAATGTATGTCGAAGTGAGTAGAAATGTATGTTGAAGGGGGCACAAATGTATGTCAAAGTGAGTAGAAATGTATGTTGAAGGGGGCACAAATGTATGTTGAAGGGGGCACAAATGTATGTTGAAGGGGGCACAAATGTATGTTGAAGGGGGCACAAATGTATGTTGAAGGGGGCACAAATATATGTTGAAGGGGGCACAAATGTATGTTGAAGGGGGCACAAATGTATGTTGAAGGGGGCACAAATGTATGTTGAAGGGGGCACAAATGTATGTTGAAGGGGGCACAAATGTATGTTGAAGGGGGCACAAATATATGTTGAAGGGGGCACAAATGTATGTTGAAGGGGGCACAAATGTATGTCAAAGTGAGTAGAAATGTATGTTGAAGGGGGCACAAATGTATGTTGAAGGGGGCACAAATGTATGTTGAAGGGGGCACACATGTATGTTGAAGGGGGCACAAATATATGTTGAAGGGGGCACAAATGTATGTTGAAGGGGGCACAAATGTATGTTGAAGGGGGCACAAATGTATGTTGAAGGGGGCACAAATGTATGTCGAAGTGAGTAGAAATGTATGTTGAAGGGGGCACAAATGTATGTCAAAGTGAGTAGAAATGTATGTTGAAGGGGGCACAAATGTATGTTGAAGGGGGCACAAATGTATGTTGAAGGGGGCACAAATGTATGTTGAAGGGGGCACAAATATATGTTGAAGGGGGCACAAATGTATGTTTAAGGGGGCACAAATGTATGTTGAAGGGGGCACAAATGTATGTTGAAGGGGGCACAAATGTATGTCAAAGTGAGTAGAAATGTATGTTGAAGGGGGCACAAATGTATGTTGAAGGGGGCACAAATGTATGTTGAAGGGGGCACAATTGTATGTTGAAGGGAGCACAAATGTATGTTGAAGGGGGCACAAATGTATGTTGAAGGGGGCACAAATGTATGTCAAAGTGAGTAGAAATGTATGTTGAAGGGGGCACAAATGTATGAGGGGGCACAAATGTATGTTGAAGGGGGCACAAATGTATGTTGAAGGGGGCACAAATGTATGTTGAAGGGGGCACAAATGTATGTTGAAGGGGGCACAAATGTATGTTGAAGGGGGCACAAATGTATGTCAAAGTGAGTAGAAATGTATGTTGAAGGGGGCACAAATGTATGTTGAAGGGGGCACAAATGTATGTTGAAGGGGGCACAAATGTATGTTGAAGGGGGCACAAATGTATGTTGAAGGGGGCACAAATGTATGTTGAAGGGGGCACAAATGTATGTTGAAGGGGGCACAAATGTATGTTGAAGGGGGCACAAATATATGATAAAAGTGAGTAAAATTAAATGTTGGAGTGAGTTCAAATGTATGTCGAAGTTATCACAAATGTGTGCTGAAAGAGAGTACTAGCGTATGTCAACGAAATAGCAAATGCATATTGAAAAAAAAACCCACTAATTTGTAAAGAAACCAAAATCACCAAAAGAAACCATTATACTAAAAAAATCATCAATTGCTGACACAGAAACGCTGTATGTTAACGATTTATTGGTATAATTCTAAAAATGGAAAACCTTTCACATGTCAAGGAAACCACCGCCTAACAAGGAACCATATATCTAACAAATGAATCATCTTCTGACAAAGAAAACACTTTATAATAAAGAAGACACTGCCTGACAAAGAAAACACCGACAAAGAAAACACTGCATAATAAAGAAAACACTTCCGGACAAAGAAAACACTGTGTGATGTAGAAAACAGTGCCTGACAATGAAAAGACTATCTGACAAAGAAAACTGTATGACAAGGCGGTCGAGCAGGCAGGTGAGCAGGCAGGTGAGCAGGCAGGCAGGCAGACAGAGATAGACAGATAGATAGACAGACAGACAGACAGACAGACAGACAGACAGACAGACAGACAGACAGACAGACAGACAGACAGACAGACAGACAGACAGACAGACAGACAGACAGACAGACAGACAGACAGACAGACAGACAGACAGACAGACAGACAGACAGACAGACAGACAGACAGACAGACAGACAGACAGACAGACAGACAGACAGACAGACAGACAGACAGACAGACAGACAGACAGACAGACAGACAGACAGACAGACAGACAGACAGACAGACAGACAGACAGACAGACAGACAGACAGACAGACAGACAGACAGACAGACAGACAGACAGACAGACAGACAGACAGACAGACAGACAGACAGACAGACAGACAGACAGACAGACAGACAGACAGACAGACAGACAGACAGACAGACAGACAGACAGACAGACAGACAGACAGACAGACAGACAGACAGACAGACAGACAGACAGACAGACAGACAGACAGACAGACAGACAGACAGACAGACAGACAGACAGACAGACAGACAGACAGACAGACAGACAGACAGACAGACAGACAGACAGACAGACAGACAGACAGACAGACAGACAGACAGACAGACAGACAGACAGACAGACAGACAGACAGACAGACAGACAGACAGACAGACAGACAGACAGACAGACAGACAGACAGACAGACAGACAGACAGACAGACAGACAGACAGACAGACAGACAGACAGACAGACAGACAGACAGACAGACAGACAGACAGACAGACAGACAGACAGACAGACAGACAGACAGACAGACAGACAGACAGACAGACAGACAGACAGACAGACAGACAGACAGACAGACAGACAGACAGACAGACAGACAGACAGACAGACAGACAGACAGACAGACAGACAGACAGACAGACAGACAGACAGACAGACAGACAGACAGACAGACAGACAGACAGACAGACAGACAGACAGACAGACAGACAGACAGACAGACAGATAGATAGATAGATAGATAGATAGATAGATAGATAGATAGATAGATAGATAGATAGATAGATAGATAGATAGATAGATAGATAGATAGATAGATAGATAGATAGATAGATAGATAGATTAACATCGTTATTACACAAACGGAAAGAAGGATTCCACAAAATTCAAGGCAAATAATCGCGCGAAATACCAGCTCAACGAAAGTGAACCGGTGGTAGACATCAGACTTGGTAACGACCAATCGGTATTGAGATATCCATCTTGTACAGCTACCTGAAGATTGCAACTAATGAAAGGACTGTAGTACTGAAATAAAAGATTGCAACTAATGATAGGACTGCAGTACTGAGATAAAAGATTGCAACTAATGATAGGACTGTAGTACTGAAATAAAAGATTGCAACTAATGAAAGGACTGCAGTACTGAAATAAAAGATTGCAACTAATGATAGGACTGCAGTACTGAGATAAAAGATTGCAACTAATGATAGGACTGCAGTACTGAAATAAAAGATTGCAACTAATGATAGGACTACAGTACTGAAATAAAAGATTGCAACTAATGAAAGGACTGTAGTACTGAGATAAAAGATTGCAACTAATGATAGGACTGCAGTACTGAGATAAAAGATTGCAACTAATGATAGGACTGCAGTACTGAAATAAAAGATTGCAACTAATGATAGGACTGCAGTACTGAGATAAAAGATTGCAACTAATGATAGGACTGCAGTACTGAGATAAAAGATTGCAACTAATGATAGGACTGCAGTACTGAGATAACAGATTGCAACTAATGATAGGACTGCAGTACTGAGATAAAAGATTGCAACTAATGATAGGACTGCAGTACTGAGATAAACGATTGCAACTAATGAAAGGACTGTAGTACTGAAATAAAAGATTGCAACTAATGATAGGACTGCAGTACTGAGATAAACGATTGCAACTAATGATAGGACTGTAGTACTGAAATAAAAGATTGCAACTAATGAAAGGACTGTAGTACTGAAATAAAAGATTGCAACTAATGAATGGACTGCAGTACTGAGATAAAAGATTGCAACTAATGAAAGGACTGTAGTACTGAAATAAAAGATTGCAACTAATGATAGGACTATAGTACTGAAATAAAAGATTGCAACTAATGAAAGGACTGTAGTACTGAAATAAAAGATTGCAACTAATGATAGGACTGCAGTACTGAGAAACAAGATTGCAACTAATGATAGGACTGCAGTACTGAGATAAAAGATTGCAACTAATGATAGGACTGCAGTACTGAGATAAAAGATTGCAACTAATGATAGGACTGCAGTACTGAGATAAAAGATTGCAACTAATGATAGGACTGTAGTACTGAAATAAAAGATTGCAACTAATGATAGGACTGTAGTACTGAGATAAAAGATTGCAACTAATGATAGGACTGTAGTACTGAGATAAAAGATTGCAACTAATGATAGAACTGTAGTACTGAGATAAAAGATTGCAACTAATGATAGGACTGTAGTACTGAGATAAAAGATTGCAACTAATGATAGGACTGTAGTACTGAGATAAAAGATTGCAACTAATGATAGGACTGTAGTACTGAGATAACAGATTGCTGAACGTCTCTTGATAGCAAGCCGAAAGTATATATAGAAACATAGAAAGCACACAAGGCCACCAGCAGTATCATTCCAGACTACGTTTTAAGGAGATATGAAAAAACGTAACAAAACCACTGCGTTTTACAAATTTTAATTTACGAGAGGCGTTAAAGTCATACCGGAATTTATTTTTTGTGAATATACAAATATTTGAAAGAGTCATAATGCTCTTAATTTCTTGATGTAATATTCTGCAAACGTTTATGCACTTTTTCCAACGTTTAGGTAATGCTTTAAAATCTTCAGCGTAAAAAGATTTGTCAGTATGTCTGAAACAATCCAGGACAACCTGTTTCACTTCGTGATCAGTGCTGAAATGCTAACATCCTAGGAACTATTTTAGGGTTCCAGACAGGTTGAAATCGCTTAGATCGAAATCTGGGCTGTAATGTGGATGTGGCAATACTTCACAGTCGAGTTGCTGTAGATGACACAAAGTGCGGTGAGCCGTATGAGATCAAGCGTTATATTGCAGGACGGGACGATCACTCCCGGATGTACGTGTCGTCTCTAAAACGTTTACATCCTTTAAATGTCTTACTGCAGCTGTGTCTCATCGCCGTGCTGTGATTGCAGTTTTCTTTAAATGTCCGCAGGTGTCACGCATTCTTTTACAATACTTTTCATCATGCAAACACTAACAGTGTTGTCCGCCTCTTTAATTTTCTGTCACGTGATTGTCCATTGGCAAGTGGGTCACCTGGCAGTAATAGGACACAGGGGCCCCTAGCTAATGATAGTAGTTCCAGCACGCTATATCCCATGCAGGTAGAACAAAAACAAAAAGTCCAGGTTTGTACAACTTCTTGATATGACCGCTGTCCGTTTGACTGGACTTCTATGTCTCCCATTTTAACAAATTTCCCAATAACTTAGATACCTAAAACTGTGTATACAGCCTTTACGTGTGCCACATGCTGATCTGTACATTTTGATGAATTATGGGCAGGTCATTTAAAAGGTTGCGCTTTCTTCGTCTTCTTCGTCGTGTGTTCTCAAATTCCGGCTTCCAAACTCCGAAAAACGGCTTTGCGAGTAGGAGGATGTAGCACGGGTGTTGTGAGACATACTGATCAGACTATGTTAGTTAAAGACAAGTGAAACATACTGATCAGACTATGTTAGTTAAAGACAAGTGAAACATACTGATCAGACTATGTTAGTTAAAGACAAGTGAAACATACTGATTAGACCATGTTAGTCAATGGTATATGAAACATATTTATTAGACTGTGATACCTATAATGAGGTTAAGCATACTGATCAGGCCATATTAGTTAGGGTAAGACTAAACATATTGATCAGACTGTTAGACAAGGCAGGTGAAACATACTGGTCAAACAATGTTAGTTAAAGTCAGGTGAAACATACTGATCAGAATATGTTAGGGTCAGGTGAAACATACTGATCAGACGATGTTAGTCAGGGTCAGGTGAAACATACTGATCAAAATCCGATCTCGCTTTCAAGTAGTTCTCCCTGGAAACAGGCCACTTCATGTCAAGTCTGGATAACAAGGTGGGATCGGCACTGTGATCCCCAAAGTGGTTAGCTCATTGAGGAGCCTAGCTTTGCATTACAGCCAATAGGAATCTGGTCAACCGTCTCATGTACACCTCGGTATGTAGGAAGAGCCATTGTCACTCACCACAAAAAAAGGTAAAAAAGAGCACCATACTCAAGCAGCAGCCGCAACAGTGGCGGCGACGACAACAACTGAAAGTTAACTCTGAAAGTTGGTCAGCGTCTACCAAACCTGACAACCGACGATGTCCGAAGTAGCACACGCAAGAGGATACAATGCCTTATCCTACAGCGATGAAAGGCAATCTCAGCTGAGTGTTGTGGCAGGGCAGACCAGGACCTTAGCCTTGGTTGGCCACCATTCTAGGAGTGATGCCATGACAGACAAACAGATAGAGCATTGCTCTGCTGATCCGGCACCTTCTGCAACTTTCCTTGTTCCAAATGTATTGGTATCACCTTTCCCTTGCAGCAAACAGGTCAGACCGAGAGAAGGACCATACTGTATGGGCGGCATTTGGTCTCTATATTTCTGCCCGGGCTGTGTGCTAAAAGCACAATTACTATAGCCAGACAAGACGAAAAGAGTCAATGATGGACTAAAGAAGCCCATATTGTCTTTCCATTTATAGGATCCTAAGTTATTCACCAATTTGATACACATTCTGATTCCGATTTAACTCTCTTCCTCTCTCTCTTTCTGACTCTCTCTCTCTCTCTCTCTCTCTTTCTCGCATCTCTCTTTCTTCTATATCTCGCTATAATTACTAACTAATTCCGAGATTTACAAGAGAGAAACGAGTGCAGACTGCAACATTTATGACGTCTCGTGCCAACATAACACATGCCACTAAAGAAGGCATTTAAACCGTGCTTCGCTTTCTGCTGTCAGCAACGGCAGGCTGCGGGGTGCTGATGAAGGTTGTTCCTACAGCTATCGAGTTATACGCTGTGTGGGCGGAATATATCATGAACAGAGATCTCATCACCGGGCCATAAATTGGCTCCCTCCTCCTGGCCTGGATATCTATATCCGTTCGCTATCACTCTTTATCTTCGTCACCAAGTTATATGAGAAAGGTCAGCGTGGATTACTCGACAGATCTCAGAAGCCCCGTGAAAGATCATTGCTCTGCGGATCAGTCAGTGGCATTATGTTGGTACAGTGACCTTATTTTTTCCTTCCTAGAAAGGAATCTTAAGTCAGACTAGACCAAACGTACAACGAGTTAAAATAAAAGGTGCGTTCAATTTAAACCTGGACTTTTTGTTCTAGTTCTACCTGAATGAGATCTGGCCTGCTGGAAGTACTACCATTAGTTAGGGGCACGTGTGTTCTATTACTGCTAGGTGGCCCACTTGCCGTGGACCAGTCACGTGATATACAAATACAAATGGAAGACAACTCTGCTAGTGCTTTCATCGTAAGGCGTGTTGTGATGAAGTTCATTGTGTAAAAACGGCGTGAAACTTCCAAATATTTTTTACCTCGTCGTGCCAATATCAACAGTGAACAGTACATACGCATTTCGAGTGATGTTCATATCCGTCTGCTTAAAGAAAGCGGCCTGGTTTTATCACAAAGGGCGTCTTGAACCTGCAAGATAACGATCAACCTCAAACGGTTCACCGCACTATGTGCCTTCTACTGCAACTCGGCTGGAAAGTATTATCACATCCACTTTACATCCCAGACGTAGCTTCAAGCGACTTCCACCTCTTTGGATTTCTAAATGAATTTCTGAGAGATCAGCATTTCAGCCCGAAAGACGAAGTGAAACAGGATGTCCTGGATTGGACCAGACACACTGACAAATCTTTCCACTTTAAGCTTTTCAAACATTGCTTGAACGATGGAATAAGTGCTTACACGTTGCAGGAGATTATATCGAAAAAAAATACATTTTGACTACTTGAAAATTGTTTTGTTGCCTTTAATAAAAAATTTAAAAAATCCCGGTTTGGCTTGGCTTCGTTCGTTCTCAATCTCCCGTTAGCAAACCCTGAAAGGGCGTAAGTAGCAGAATGTAGTCCAGGGAACGGAATCTTGTCAGCTCTGATTCGCTGGCCCTGACGCTAGCAGTCAGCTATGGGTCGCTGACCACTGCAGCTCATGCGCTGCTTAGCATCTTGATCCCAAATCCCTGTTTGACTTGAACGTCCATCGTACATGACAGGCTCTCTTCAACGACCATGTTCACTTGATTTTCTCTAGCCGCACATTCTTGTACACCAATTCACCAAACGCACACCTGTGTGCCTTGCCATGTCGTATCCACTTGTGTGTGTCGTGGGGATCCGTAGTTTTCTGTCCAGGACCAGACAATGAAGTTGCAGTCATTACATGACGATCTCAAATATCCACAACATTTCCTATCCATCTGGTTCTCGATCTGCCACGGTTGCGAAAACCCGATCGCCGTGCGTTAGCGGCGCAGATCGACAGTTGGTCATGTTGCATTCTCATTTGGTCGTCGGCCTACTTGAATAAATTACTACTAGATCAATAAATTGGGTAAAGGCTCAAGCTTCAACTATGTCCCGCAATACTTCATTCCGTATTATGTCTATCTCTTTTACGTTCGACTGTTTTCCGGAGGCATCTCATCTCACATCCACGTTTGTCACTGGTAACAGACGGTCGGCATGGAAATACCGTTGACGAGGAGTCTTGTTGTGAAAATGTTTATGTTAGGGTGTTTCAATTATAATAGCTGGTGTGAAGTTAGGGTGTTTCAATTATAATAGCTGGTATGTAGTTAGGGTGTTTCAATTATAATAGCTGGAATGTAGTTAGGCTGTTTCAATTATAATAGCTGGTATGTAGTTACGCACGTTTTGTGGCACCAGATCTCGATTTCTCTGTCTAAACCTCTAAATTGTATGACAACATGTACACAACGGTAAGATTTGATAACTTCGAGACGGGGAGTTGTAAACAAATTACAGTTGTTAGTGGCAACGATCACAGCGATTAACATGTTGGTGCACTTGGAAAACTGAAATGATAAGTAGAGGAAAAAAAAAGAAACAATATGCAGCACAGGATAAAAGGCCTCCAGTTGGCGAAGGCGCCTTGCCACAAGAGAGAACAGAGTAAACCCATTCACTTCGATATACTTTGGGTTTCTTCTTCTACTTCTATTTTCATCCTCATCAGATCAAAGTCCTCGATTCTCTTTCATAGGAAAAACGTTGTTTGTAAGGCTGTTTTTATCTCCATAGATTGTTTGTCTCATATCTGTCTAGCGAGGCCAGTATTGTTCTCTCCCTCTCTTCCTGCTTGAGGATACAGTTTGGAAGTGTGTTCCACGGTCTTAGTATGATCCCCATGTGTCGCCTGTTCCAATCCTCGTTATGTTTTAAAGATAATCGTTGAGTTTGTTATGCCCAGTTTTCGGTCTGAATATGACAACGTATTCCTTCCTAGTTAAATCATAGAAGTGTTCTTTGCTAAGGTCTCTGTGTTGATCAGCGCCTTTCCCCCTGAAGTGGAATTTATTGATGGTCTTGACATCATTATACGTGGTGCTTAGGTCTGTTTGTGGGGATGCTCCTCCACGTTATGCTAGTATGTCTGCAGATTTATTGTCTTCAATATTACAATGGAGTGGGATCCACTGAATGACTCAACTATAGATGTTTTGCTGATAGATGTTACAGGGAATACACACATTGCTCGAGATCTTCATCTTTATGTTGTTTTAGCTCTGCGAATAATGACGAGATATCAGTAAGGAGTACTTTGTTGTCTTGGTGGATATCTTTATCTTCAATTACAAGCTGGACAGCGACCTCATTGTGTCTGCTTCTGCACGGAAGTTATCCCCGTTGTTAGTACTAGAGCGTTTTCTCCTCCGCTCCTTAGTATGTACTAAACCCCTCCGCCTTCATTTGTTGTAGCTTTGTTAGCTGAGTCATCTGTATACACGAGTATCCGTATTTCTAGCGGCTGTACACGCCTAAGATTTTCTTCCGCGATAAATTTCCTTTCTGAATCTGTCTGAGTTCCGTTCTTCTCTATCGTCTCTACGGTGTCTACCATCTAATGGCGTTTTCTTCTTTGGACATCTGAATATATTTACTCTTGCAACGTTAAACTTCCCCTTGGACATACATGCACATTTAATAAACGTAGTGTACGACTTTTGTTCATAATTTATGTGAATAAAATTACACGGTTGGCTAACCCCCATGAGGTGTCCCTAAGTGAACAATTGTTTGCTGATGACTAGTTCTCCTATTAACAAAATGGAGAAGACATGCAACACCACATCACCTTTCTCAATTTTGGTTGTAACGAATATGACATGTGGATCAACAAAGAAAAGACACACACTGACGATATCTCGAGAACACATGTAGAGAAATGTCCACAACAGAGACAGTTACAAAAGTATCAAGCAAGTAAGGGAGTTCAAATACTTATTTTCACTAATGATGGCAGAGTGTACAGTGATAATTATTGAAATCAGAAGGCGGAAAGTGTCTACTATCAAATTACACAGATTTTGAAAGACCTCGTAGTGCTTCTTTCAAGTAAGGGGAGGCTGATAAATGCACTGGCCATCCCTACATTGTGTTACCAACGTCAATCATGGTCCTAAAATACGTTTATATATATATTCTTTTCCTTTCTTTATACATGTCTCTTGTACAAACGTGATCAGGTATATATACACATGACGTAGGTAAAAATTTAACTGGCTATCAGCAAAGCCCAGGTGATCCGGGCGAGTTCAGCTGTAAAGTGCAGACACAACTATCAGCTACAGAATTAGGAAAACGCAAGCTAAGGATACATGCCAAAACGAAATATCAGCGCCAGGAAATAACAAACGAACCGGTAAAAATGCGTCAACTGGGATCAGATGTTGATCTATCACACGTATGGGAGTTTGACTTTGGCGTCTGCTTGTACTGCCAACAGCAGCGTGAAGCCGATGTTTCCTCTCCTTGAGAACATTGTTAGCGTTGGCACTTGGAAACCGGTGCTGTTGTAGTGTCGCTGTAATGGTGTCTTAACATCTGATATCGTCATCCATCGTTGTGTCCGAACCTCGAGCCTTGAAGTGACTTCTAATTGTATGAATGGACATATATTTAAAAACACACAAACAAACACACTGATTGGACATGTTCTGTTTCTGTTTCTAAGAATCGATATAACTGCACTCCGGGCATACCCATAGGTGCTCAGTCTCTATCATCAAATGGCGTAAGGTATAGATACTGATGGTCCCTGTAGCTCGCTGGTTGTACACTCTCCTGCGCCGTCCTCCCGCTCGAACCTCGTTTAATGTGGGAACTTTGCAGTCTGTGGATTGCTGCTTAATCTATTGCGGTCATTGGTTGATTTCAAAATGTCACTTCTATCCATCATCAATATGCCCATGATAGGAGCTTGTGAAGCCAAGATGTCGGCTCTTTCATTGCCCAGAACCCAGGCATAAGCAGGACAGTAGATCGAGGTCAACGCCTGGAGGTTTGAGGCGTTGACCTGGACCTACTGTCCTGCCCATGATTGGATATGTTAGTCAGGTATACTAAACTGACCAAGACCTCTGTCGAAATTTCACGAAGGACACCCTGAAAACGGTACGATAACATGGCGGCCTTGGTAAATATAGTTGGGGATCGATGCAATCCCCATAGTAGGCAGAGACATACAGATAAAGCCAAGCATAGTACAGCCGTCTAGAAAATCTCGGTCCACCTTCATCAGCACGTTCGGGATGTGAGGGAAAACTATTGCCACTGAAGGAGTAATCTTACTCATTGTGGGCATTCACAACAAAAATAGCAGCAACCACGCCATTCTGTCCTGTTACTAAGAATCAATCGACTTCACTGCACTCCAGACATACCCATAGGTGTTCAGTCTCCATCAGCAAATTGCGAAAAGTGTAGATACCAATGGGCTGTAGGCCATTCTGAGGACATCCAATGCACTGTAACATTGACACGACACACAGATGACCTCCCGCGCACTGTAACAAATGAGTTTTCTTCGACACACATATGACCTTAAATGCACAATAACAAATAAGTTTTCGTCAGCACAATGAGGACCTCCAATGTGCTGTAACATTGACACGACACACAGATGACCTCCCGTGCACAATAACAAATCATTTTTCGTCAGCACAATGAGGACCTCCAATGTACTGTAACAAAGAAGTTTTACACGACACACTAAAAACATTCAATGCACTGTAACAAAGACGTTTTCTTTGAGACACTGAGGACCTTCAGGGCACTGTAACAATGATGTTTTCTTCGACATACCGAGGTCTTTCAGTACACAACAACACAAATTAAATGTGTTGAACTCTCAATAAAGACCACATTGGAATAGCACCAGAACTCCTTTCTGCCGATCAACATGCCTAAAAGATAATTGCCAGATTCACCACAGAGCAGCGGTTCTCAATATGTGGTAAAAATAACCACGGTGGTGCGGCACAAGTATGTCGGGAGGGGGAAGTGGGGGGGGGGGGGGATGTCGTTATTACACAATGATTTTGCTTTTGTCAAATTTGCTTGGATAGTTAACTAAAGATGAGCCAGCATTCAACCAAACCGCGAATAAATATTAACATGCATAAAACAAAGTTGTTACATTCAACACAATGACAAACAAAGTGTCCCAGCGCTGCAGCGTATTTCACTGCTCAATCCTGGCCCGCTAAGAAGGATGCCCTTTTCCTGGCTACAACCAGCTCATACCAGAGCTGGGGCCTGCACAGGTGCATCTGTTCCTGTAGAAGTACAGGTCAGATAAGAACGAAGAACACTGACCAAAGATACGGTCATGCTTAAAGGTGACACGGGAAGAGATGGACACTTTACATATTGGGGCAGCACCATTGATTGTTCAGGGGACATAGAGGCAGAAACAAGGGCTAGAATTACAAAGACAAAAACAACATTCCTGTTACTGAAAGAAACGTATCGGGATCCTGGGGAAAATAAAGATTATACGAGGCGTGTTCAAATGAAACCGGACCAAACTGCAACAAGTGAACATACGTATAATGCGCATGATGACGTCACTGTTGTCGTATCCAGCACATACCAACCGCAAAGTTTGCAAAATTTCATTATCCTCCGACTCAAGTTTCCTCAGCAGACCGTTGAAAACATGACGGAATCCGTCCAGAGTTGATCAGCGAGCGGTGATTCGGTTTCTAACAGCTGAAGGATGTCGACCAGTTGACTTTCAACGCAGAATGCAGGCAGTGTATGGTGACAACAGTGTGTCAAAGGCGATAGTGAAGAACTGAACAACGATGTTTAAAAAAAGACTGAGTTAACGAAAGATATTCCGAGACCAGGTCAGGCGCATATTATTGAGTTAACTCACGTCCTTCTTTAAACATCGTTGTACAGCTCTTCAATTTTGTCACTATTCCATGGAGCTGGCGTTGCCAGATCACCGTGTCAGTGCCTGGCTTTCTCTAGGCCGTTGCCCAGGAAACCATTCAGAAATGAGCCCACTACACAGCTGGATCGAATGAAACGTACCGGAAGCGCAACAAGTCGACCGCCATATCTTTACCTTCTAAAAGAGATTAGTCTACCACTCCATGCATCAGTCGCTCAATGGGAAACGAACATAAAATGTTCGACGTCTTGTATCTTGTAAACAAAGAACGTAGACTAACAAAGAACACAGGTAAGTGGATCGTGAGCAGACTGGAGCGTAAACGCATTAATTAAGTCTCAGGTGTGAACAGGCCTGGGCGATAAATAACTTGTCTGCCCTGATCCCAATTTACATTATCGTCGGGGTCAGTTCGACTGCTAATCTGCCTTTTGTCGGATGATTTGATCCCAGATTGGGTCTCACTGTTGTTATAGCCGGGGCAGGGGTTGAGGATGAACTCTCAACACCAACTAAATGTTGTTATAGCCGGGGCGGGGGTTGAGGATGAACTCTCAACACCAACTAAATGTTGTTATAGCCGGGCAGGGGTTGAGGATGAACTCTCAACACCAACTAAATGTTGTTATAGCCGGGCGGGGTTGAGGATGAACTCTCAACACCAACTAAATGTTGTTATAGCCGGGCAGGGGTTGAGGATGAACTCTCAACACCAACTAAATGTTGTTATAGCCGGGCAGGGGTTGAGGATGAACTCTCAACACCAACTAAATGTTGTTATAGCCGGGCGGGGTTGAGGATGAACTCTCAACACCAACTAAATGTTGTTATAGCCGGGCAGGGGTTGAGGATGAACTCTCAACACCAACTAAATGTTGTTATAGCCGGGCAGGGGTTGAGGATGAACTCTCAACACCAACTAAATGTTGTTATAGCCGGGGCGGGGGTTGAGGATGAACTCTCAACACCAACTAAATGCTGTTATAGCCGGGGCTGGGGTTGAGGATGAACTCTCAACACCAACTAAATGTTGTTATAGCCGGGGCGGGGGTTGAGGATGAACTCTCAACACCAACTAAATGCTCCCATGGCGTGCGTCTCAAAACTGATTTCAAACCATCTGAAGCCTTTGCAGATACGATATGTATCTTGTCGGGTTTTGTCAGATATGGCCGTGCAACCTGTTTTGTGATGATAACTCTGAAAGTTGGTCAGCATCTACCAAACCTGACAACCGACGAGGTGCGAAGGAGCACTCGCAAAAAGATGCAATGCCTTATCCCAAATCAAGGAAAGACAACCCCAGCTGTGTGTTGTGGCAGGGCAGACCAGACCCTTAGCCTTGGTTGGCGACTGGTCAAAGAGTGAAGCTCCGACAGACGAGAATTGCTCTGCTGGTTCGGCAGCTTCTGCAGCTTGCCTTGTCCCAAATGTATTGGTATCACCTTTCCCTTGGAGCAAACAAGGCACACCGAGACAGGGACATACTGCGTGGGCAACACATGGTCTCCATATTTCTGACCAGGCGTTATTGTGCTAAAAGCACAATTACTATCGTCTGACAAGACGAAAAGGGCTAACGGAGACCCCAGATCGAGAGAAGAGCTTCCCAAAGTCGTGGCGATTAGGAACATACTTGTTTGGAAATGAACAATGGCAAATATTACATAAATTATGCCACAGTGGCGAATATAACAGAGCTTATGCCACAGTGGCAAATATAACAGAACTTATGCCACAGTGGCGAATATAACAGAACGTATGCCACAGTGGCGAATATAACAGAACTTATTCCACAGTGGCGAATATAACAGAACTTATGCCACAGTGGCGAATGTAACAGAACTTATGCCACAGTGGCGAATATAACAGAACTTATGCCACAGTGGTGAATATAACAGAACGTATGCCACAGTGGCGAATGTAACAGAACTTATGTCACAGTGGCGAATATAACAGAACTTATGCCACAGTGGCGAATATAACAGAACTTATGCCACAGTGGTTAATATAACAGAACTTATGCCACAGTGGCGAATATAACAGAACTTATGCCACAGTGCCGAATAAAACAGAACTTATGCCATAGTGGCAAATATTACAGAACGTATGCCACAGTGAGCCCCCAGATGCGCTTATTCCATTTCATCCCTGACAATGCCATGGACATAGGGCCGAAGATGCAGAGGTGGAACAGCTGACAGGAGACAGTGAATCAGATCTGGTTTGCTCGCACCAGGGTCAGTGAGACATGGTTGACCCAGACCTTCATCCGGGTCTAAGTTGTTGCCGTGGAAACATACTACAATCATCAAGGCTGGCTAACAGATTAGGGATCGACGAGAGAAGGCAAACCTGGTCCACATAATGCCGTGCTGGACTCGGATGTGTCCAATTTAATGTGCAGAAATCACAGTCGCATTGCTAACTACTACACAGCCTCACAAACGTTATTTTCTGCGCGAACGACGACAAAGTGGAAGAAGAAGAAGAATAATAGCTAGGACGGTCTTCAACAAGGAGGTATGTCTTGTTATATGACCAAAATAACGTAACTGTCTAACCCTGATTTCGGTCATTAATTCTTTTTTCACCCCTAACGTTTCCAATACCTCCACATTTGTTATTCTTCTCTTTCCAAGAATTGAGATCCAATCTTCTTGATACCCCCATTTCGAAGGCTTCAATACTCTTTTCCAACTTGTTATTCAGTGTCCATGTTTCTGCGTCATAAAGCAGTGACGAGTATACATATGGTCACTCTGTAAACAACCACCAATGAAAGCCGTCAATATTTCCGAGCTCAAGAACGAGCGTCCAAAGCAACAACAACAAAAAAACAAGTTTTTTTTAAATATTTAAGATTAAAAAAAAAAGAAATAAACGTCATTCAACGCCAACTTTCCTTGATAGCCTGACCCTGCCTCCAACTTTCTTTGATAGCCTGACCCTGCCTCCAACTTTCTTTGATAGCCTGACCCTGCCTCCAACGCCAACTTTCCTTGATAGCCTGACCCTGCCTCCAAACTTTCCCTGATAGCCTGACCCTGCCTCCAACTTTCTTTGATAGCCTGACCCTGCCTCCAACGCCAACTTTCCTTGATAGCCTGACCCTGCCTCCAACGCCAACTTTCCTTGATAGCCTGACCCTGCCTCTAAAGCCAACTTTCCTTGATAGCCTGACCCTGCCTCCAACGCCCTTTCTCCTTGATAGCCTGACCCTGCCTCCAACTTTCCCTGATAGCCTGACCCTGCCTCCAACTTTCCCTGATAGCCTGACCCTGCCTCCAACTTTCCCTGATAGCCTGACCCTGCCTCCAACTTTCGCTGATAGCCTGACCCTGCCTCCAACTTTCCCTGATAGCCTGACCCTGCCTCCAACTTTCCCTGATAACCTGACCCTGCCTCCAACGCCAACTTTCCTTGATAGCCTGACCCTGCCTCCAACTTTCCCTGATAGCCTGACCCTGCCTCCAACGCCAACTTTTCTTGATAGCCTGACCCTGCCCCCAACTTTACTTGATAGCCTGACCCTGCCTCCAACTTTCCCTGATAGCCTGACCCTGCCTCCAACGCCAACTTTCCTTGATAGCCTGACCCTGCCTCCAGTTTTTCTTAAAACTATAATTATATATTTTCATATAGAACAATTCAAATTTCTTTATAATCCAAACGTGACAAACAATATTCTCCTAAAAGGATTGCCCTTCTTCTTCTCTTTCCCTCTACTCCCATGCACTCATCGACCCCAGATGAACAGACGTATACAAAACTATTGCCTTGTCCCATCTGTGTGAGAGCTCAAGACAGATAAAGAAGAAAAAGAACTGAGAAAAGAAAGAAAGAAAAAGAAACGAGCAGGTGATATTCTTCCGTCTGCCGTTAATTATATAAAAAGGTGGGCGGGGCATACGCTCTGTCGGTGCGAGAGTTCGCGCGCGCAGGGGGTTGGAAGACAGTCTGATCAAATCCTTATGTTATCTCAGGTACCTGCGTTTGTCTTTCGTTTCGTACGTGTTCTGGTAGGGCCGGTATCAACGTTAAGACATCCTGTGACCAATACTGGGGTATGTTCAGTTTTGTTGGTTAGGTGAGGTATGGATAGAAAGAGGAGGAGGGTGATGATAAGGACAAAGAGCGAGTATTAGCGAGGTGGGGGGGGGGTGAGAGGTAGAGCGGCGAGGTAGGGGGAGGGAGAGTGAGGAGCAGGAGAGAGTAGGAAGAGAAGGGAGAGAGTGGTAGAGGTATACAAGATTTAGTGGTAGAGGCAGGGAGATAGAAGGATATGATTTGATTGGGGGGGGGGGCGGGGTGAGAGCGAGAGAGGTTGAGATGGAGAGGACGGTAGAGAGGGAGAGGACAATCCGGAAGGAGATAAAAGGATATCAAGGGAGGGGAGAAGAGTGTGGGACGTTGAGATCGAAATGACAATAGAGAGGACTGGAGAGAGGGAGAGGTAGACGAAATTTTGAGATAGAGGAAGGGAGAGAGATACGGATATCCATTGGGGGGGGGGCGGAGGGAGAAAGAGGACGATAGAGAGGGAGAGAGAGGGGGGACGAGGAAGAGGAGAGAGACAGAGACGAAGATAGAAGCGAAACAAAGAAATAGAGCATGCTTGCATGTGTCAATGAGTGTGTGAATAATTTATTTCGTTGCTGGACATAGGGTAATAGACAAAATGTCTGTGGATGAGTATCTTTTTTGGTGGTAGACGGGAGATTCTCTCTCTCTCTTTCTCTCTCTGTGTGTTCAGTAAATGATTTTATATTTGTTGGTGACAGTATCAAAATAAAATTGTATATGTGTGTGAACACACATAAATTACATGGATTACATATATTTTTCTCACTGACTCACTCACACTCACTGACTCACACTCACTGGCTCACTCACTGGCTCACTCACTCACGCACGCACGCGCACACACACACACATACATACATACATACATACATACATACATACATACATACATACATACATACATTCAAACATATATAGTCAGACAGTTGAAACATACAGACAATACAGACAAACAGACACATATACATGGATGAGAGAAAGAGTGAGAGACAGACAGGGACATGCAGGGAAAAACAAAAAAGGCAAGGGAAAGATATGAAGAGACATGGAGAGGGACGGACGGACACGGACGGACGGAGTGACAGACGGAATGACAGACAAAGGACGGACGGACAGACACAAATAAAGATGGACGAAAGGACGGACCGGTAGGCAGGCAGGCACAAAGAGACAAAGATATAAATATATATATATATATATATATATAGAGAGAGAGAGAGAGAAAGAGAGAGAGAGAAAGAGAGAGAGAGAAAGAGAGAGATAGATATGAAATATAGGATAGGATAGGGTAGGGTAGATATGATAGAATATATATGATAGCATAGATAAATAGATCGATAGGATATAATATATAGACAGCAAAGGGTATAACATATAGGATATGCAGAATATATAGGATATTTAGATAGGATAGCTATGATAGATAAGATAGGATAGATAGGATAGGATATAGATAAGATAGGAAAGATAAGATATGATAGATAAGATAGGATATGATAGATGGGATAGACAAGACATATACGATAGATACGATAGATAGAGATATGATAGATAGATACATAGGATAGATAGATACATAAATTTGATAGATAGATGCATAGATAGGAGATATAGGATATATAAGATAGATGGAATAGATTAGACATATAGGATAGACAGGACAGGGCACGAGAGGAGAGGAGAGGACAGATTAGACAGATATACATATATATATATATATATATATATGTATATCTGTATAATATGTCCTCTATGGATGGATGAATGTGTGGTTGGGTGGGTAGTTAGGTAGGTAGGTAGGTAAATAGATAGATAGATAGATAGATAGATAGATAGATAGATAGATAGATAGATAGATAGATAGATAGATAGATAGATAGATAGATAGATAGATAGATAGATAGATAGATAGATAGATAGATAGATAGATAGATAGATAGATAGATAGATAGATAGATAAATAGATAAATAGATAGATAGATAGATAGATAGAAAGATAGATAGATAGATAGATAGATAGATAGATAGATAGATAGATAGATAGATAGATAGATAGATAGATAGATAGATAGATAGAGACAGACAGACATCAGACAGACAGACAGACAGACATCAGACAGACAGACAGACAGACAGACAGACAGACAGACAGACAGACAGACAGACAGACAGACAGACAGACAGACAGACAGACAGACAGACAGACAGACAGACAGACAGACAGACAGACAGACAGATAGATAGATAGATAGATAGATAGATAGATAGATAGATGGATGGATGGATGGATGGATGGATGGATGGATGGATGGATGGATGGATGGATGGATGCGATTAATCAGACATCCCTAGCTAATATCTTTCTATTCCACCAAGGCGCATCTGTAATATGAATGTCTACGTCTAGAATCCAGATTGCCTATTATCTCACACTCTGTTCTGTTATATGGTGTATATATTTTTAGAGTATTTACCAGACACTTGTCTTTGCTATTATTATTGTCAAAATATTGTCTGTGCACCCGAGTTTGAGAAACTTTGGCTTAACGTATTCTGCTGCCTTCACAAACAAGGCGTCAATTTGCGTACAGCTCATTGGCTGTTGCCTAGCAACCGGCACTCAATGAGGGAGAAGAATCGTCTTATCAGAAAGAACCTGGCGGCCATGAAAAGATTAAATGACGCAATGTGACGTTTTTAAATATTCTTCTTCGTCCTCTTCTTCATCCTCGTTTATATCGTCTCAGTCGTTCTAGACTTATCCGTGTGGCGCCATGTGTTTATCTCGGATGTCCACTATTCCTTCTGCTCCGTGGATTCCAAAACCGTGACTGAAATGTATTATTATTATCTGATCTCCGTTACGTATCCATCGCCAGCACTTCCATTGTATATTATGCTCCGCTGGTATATGCCCCGTTCTTTCAAACAGTTCCCCATTTGTGACCTTATCATATCCAGCCTTGTATGTCTAGTTGTCCATTGCAAGCGATGATGGCGAGATCATCAAACCAGTTTGTCTTGATGTACTTGCGCTGTATTTGGATTACAGTGAGCAAGAAACTGCGCTGGTCATCAAACTCACACTCTGGTATCGAGCTACCTTGAACCGGTGGCAAGACATTAGTCAAGACAACTGGATTTAGCACAGGATGCATATTTTTCTTCAGGGTTCACTCCAGAAGTCTTTCCCGTAAATAAATATCATGCAAGGCAGCAGTTCCGCTGTATACTGCGCAGCTAAGTATTTACCAAAGTAACAAATTTAAACCAACATAATAAGTAATTTATACTGCAAATATATTGGGTAAGGATTAGTTGAGAATAGAAAGTCATTTTTTATTCTTTAGAATTGTTGGAGGCTTTTGGTGGTGTGAATATTACATTCACAGGACACCAGCCCGTGAACAAAAGAACGGACTGAGTTTGGACCAAGGCGTGAATAAATTAGCAAGATTCAAATACGATGGCAGTACGTACTCAATAAATGCTCCTTTTTTTCAATTGGCGTGCAAATGTCTGCCCACGTATGACGCAATTAGGGCAGTTCATTGAATCCTACCGCGTTTGTCTCAGCGATTGACCAATAGACTACTAGCAATTTAGCGGGTGTTAGTGGTGTGGATATTATATTCAGAGAACATGAGCCCAAGAACAAAGCACCGTGCTGAGTTTGGACCAAGGCATGAGTAAATCAGTAGGATTCAAATATGAAGGCAGTACATATTCAATAATTACTACATTTTTCAACTGGCGCGCAAATTCTGCCATCGCATGTTGCAATTCGGACAGTTCCTTGAATCATATCGGGTTTGTCTCAGTGAACTACGAGTTGTATAAATGAAGAGATGAACAATGGGGTGTACCAGTGGGATACTCTGGCTTGTACAAGTGGAAGAGACGAACAATGTTATGTATATTCTTCTTCTTCTCGTTCGCCATGCTTTTTCTTGTTATGTCTACACGTGACGTTCAGTTCTCTGGATAAAGGCTGCCGTAGTGTAAAGTTCTCTGGGGCTTCCAACCAGCTTTGTGTGGATATCTGTCTCCGTGGGCCAGTGCTCAGTACACAATTGCCAAGCATATAACAGTCTTGCAGGATATGTTCACATGTTTGTGTTACCTGCCCACACATACAAATTGGTGACAGAGCCAATTTTTGCCGCTGCAAATGGCTTTTTAATCTAATATGTCTCATTCTCAAGCGGAACATGTTAACTTGTTCTGCTTGAACAAGACAGTGTTAGCTGTCTTTTGTTTGCTCAACTTTCCTTATCGCTTGGATAAGTCTTCTTTTTTTTTGGAAAGTGATTGTATGTTCGTTTTGTTCTTTTGTTGCTCCCTCCTTTGCCGCCATGGCTGCTGTCTCATTATATGATATGCCACACTGTGATGGTATCCACTGTAGCACTACCCTTCAGTTGGCCTTTAGTTCGCCCAAGGCTTTCTTAAGCTGTGGCGGTTTATCATTTTTGAGGGCTTGCAAAACCGACATTACATATGTAGGGAATACAATCTGCTGACATTGCCTTGTTGTGTTGCTAATCATTTCTACAGCAATAATTAGTGCCAGTAGTTCAGGGGAGTAGTTTGAACATAATTTTCCAGTGGATGAACTAGTGATTTCATTTTCTTTATCTGGGAAGACAACGTAGATTCCTGCGCCTCCATTCTTCACTGCTCTTGTTGCTGATCCATCAGTATATACCTGGATCCATGCTTCTCCGGGGTACAGTTTACCGATGATGTCGCATGCTGCTGCTTTCTTTTGGACAACATTTTGGTCTTCCATGGGGCAGGTGTCAGTTATGAATGTATTTATGCTGAGGTTTTGGTGTTTTTCCCATGGAGTTGGAGGAGGTATTGGATTTATTCTTTTACAATCTCATTTTTTGGACCGATGTACAAATCTACTTCTCTTCAATCTTCCACTGGCAAGCCGTACTTCAGAAAGTACAGAAGGGATGACTTAGGTGCTAGTGGATAGCTGCTGTCGAGGCTTCAAACCTCCAGGCGTTAACCTGGATCTACTGTCCTGCTCATGCTAGGTTTCAGGGCAATGAAAGAGCTGATATATTGGCTTCACAAGCTCCCATCAATGATCGCCTGCTGGATGAGGACACCGCAATAGATGAAGCGGCAATCCACAGACTGCAAAGTTTCGATATTAAACGAGGTTCAAGAGGAGTGGGGCGCATACGAGGACGACGCAGGAGATTGTACAATCAACGAGCTACAGGGACCATCATCATCCATACCTTACGCCATTTGATGAGAGAGACTGAGCACCTGTGGGTATGCTTGGAGCACAGTAACGTCGATTCTTAGAAACAGAAACAGAAGCACCCGTGATCACCATAAGCGCTTGGTGTTGTACCTTTTCTAAGGTTTTTTAAAACGTTCAAATCTTCCAAGTTTGAATAACTCACATCATATCTATATAAAGTTGAACCAGGAACTAAATTAGAAGCTCTGGATTTGAACTGCTCCCTATTTTTGACCAGCGCTGCACTGATAATGTCTTTGTTCCAGACACCAGACAAGGCCAAGAGCCACGTGAGTGGGCACGGTATTGTGAGCTGGAACAAAAACCTATTCTTCCCGCGGCTCCTCCCGGTATTTGGTGAACTTCCAGAGCAAAGGTAAAAGGTATTGTGACAGGTTCAACTAGAAGACACCAAAAATTGTCGGAGATGACATAAATAAATAAACAAAGAAGATAACAACAAGAACGCAGGTGCCAATTACACGAGGTATAAATGGCAGACATGCCTAGGATGGAAATTGTAGAGTTTGTGGGAGTAGGGGTTGGGATGTATTGAAGTTTTGGTTAAACAACTGTTATTGCGACATTTCCTCCCATTGCTAGTATACGAAATAAGGGAATGCTAGCGATTTATGAAGATGGGGAATAAAGTTTGCATACTCTGACACTCAACGAGTAGTGTGCAGGTAAAATATTCATTTGAATTCATGATGATAATGTAATCCGTTAACTCAATTTATCTTAACGTCTTTATACTGGTTTAGAAGACTGCAGAATATGTATACAACCTTTAGCTGTGAGCTGGTAGCTCTGGACAGCTCAAAGTCTCCCAGACAGAAGCAAACGTCCCCCTCGGTTATTGTGGTTTGAGATGTATGGTGAGGTGTTGAGGGAGCACCCGATTTCGCAGATCGGCCAGCACTGACCAAAGAGTCAGGAGGAGATCGACTGATTCCTTGTGGTCGTGGCAGAATCTGCGGTTTGGTTCTCGTAGTAGGTCTAATCTATTCAGATGTGTGTTGAGAAGGGCATGGCCTGTTCTCAGCTTGAAGATCAAACTTTGGTCACCTTTCTATGTCTTGGTTGGGTCCTGGAGATTTGGTTTAATTTGGTGTGTGAAAGAAATAGGTTCATCCTGTCTGTGACGAGGGGCACGGATTTAGCCATTCCAGTCTGTATTTGTTTCTCACGATCAGCCCGCATGTATGTAGTGTGATACTAAGTAGAGGCCGTGGTAGCATTGCTCCGCTTCTGACCAGCTCTTTGAGAGATGGAAAATGTATCAATTAATTTGTAGATGTTGGTTAACATCAGGAGACATTCTGTTTTCCAATGCTTGAAACGTCGATTTTTAGTCGAGACTATAACGATTTCATGAAGTTGTGTGGTGCCGCTTTAAAAAAAATAAGAGAATTTGGCACAAAGCTTTGTCTATTGCTATTATTTCTGTAGTTGGAAGATGTCTCTACACAAAGGCGCTAAATGCAAGTGTGGTCTTCTTGGTGCAGATTATTGCATGTTAGGTGCAGGTTATTGTACGTAAGGTGTAGGTTATGATACGTAATGTGGAAGTTATGATATGTCAGTTGGAGGTTCTGGTATGTTACGTGCAGGCATGTACGTTGCAGGTATGTAATGTGAGGGTTATGGTATGTAAGGTGAAGGTTATGGTATGTAAGGTGAAAGTTTTGGTACGTAAAAAAAGTAAAGTGTAAATACAGCAGAATTAATTGCTGTTGGAAATGTATTTTTTGAAAACTCCATTGTATTAAGACGCAGTCTGTGGAGTTGAGGTGACAAGCGCCATTCTTTGCTATTTTTACTTTTCCAGGGACAAAATACATTGGTTGGTTCGGTCATCCCATGAGAATGAACCCTCATTAACTTTCACAGGTGGCTTCCAACGATGGTCGATCTGTCTGCAGGTCAAAGTTCAGGGTAAGTTGAAGGTAGGGGGGGAGGGAGTTGGGGCGGATTGGTGGATAGATGTCATTGGAGTGAATGTGAAACGACGCTGGCTCACATTAATCGACGCAACGCACTTGGTGCAGGACAGACGACGTTAAACTCCCCACGGTGCTTAAAGACGACATACGCGGAAAGAAAACTAACACGGGGAACATGATGCCTGACGTGGTACCCTGGACTTGGGGAGCATGATGACTGACGTGGTATCCGGGACGAGGGGAACATGATGTCTGACGTGGTAACCCAGACAGGGGGAACATGATGCCTGACGTGGTCGACAGGACACGGGGAACATGACGCCTGGCGTGGTACCCGGGACCGGGGAAACATGATGTCTGAAGTGGTAGCTATGACGCGGTAAGTAATAATATGGCACATCAAGTAATAATGTAGTGCAAACGATAGAAGAAATAATCATATGCTTGCCAGGACAGGGGAAGCAATAATATGGTTGCCAGGACAGGGGATGTAATCATATGGTTGCCAGGGCAG
>JAVGWX010000019.1:34489001-34501501 GCA_036924085.1 Ariolimax columbianus | reverse complement strand
TGCACTAACGTCAGGTTTAAACACTTTACAATCCGTGGGTTGTTATTACAATTGTAAAACACTAGAACAACAATCCCAGTAGATGTGTGTGTACTAAGTTAAACAAATACAATATTTTCAATATTATATTATATGCGTATTATTTGGAATGCACTTTTTGAATGAGGCAATCTTTGAAGGTAATTAATGATATTCTGACATATAGTAAACTTGTTGCACGGTGCAGATTAAAAAGATAATATATGTAATAGATAAGATTGGTAAGACATAACAATACATGTCACAGATACGATAGAAAAGATAAATGTCATAGATACGATTGATAAGATATAAATATACATGTAATGTTTAAGATTTATACGATAGAAACAAAAACAAACCATGTAATAGATAAGATAGACAGAATGTTTAAAATACATGTAATAAATATGAATTATAAAATCTATAAAATACGTGTAATTGATAAAATATATACAATATATGTAATAGATTAGATTGAGAAAATAGATACACTATAAAGGATTGATACAATATATGATTGTTCAGAAATAGGAAATATATAATGTATACGAGTAATAGAATGTTTGAAAAAGATAAGATTGTTGACAAAATATTTAAAGATAATAGTGTTGTTAAGTTTGGTAAAAAGTACATAAAAACAGATAACATTGATAGTATTGATAAAATATATGACAAACATATTTCTTCTTCTTCTTCGTACGCTGTCAGACGTCGAACTTTATTTTTTAGAAAAAAGGAGCGGTCATCCTGAGGCTGTCGACACTGCCATAGAGCTTGTCTAGTGGTGTCACTGGTGATGGCCACTTGTGCTTTCTCTGGTCCTCGTATTTCGGGTAGTTTTGCAGCAGATGTTCAGCGGTCATTTTCCCGGTACCACAACTGCATTCGTCAGTGCCACCTATCTTCAGTTTATGAATAGGTGGTACTTCAGTCTGTTGTGGCCTGTGCAGAGTCTGAAGACCACGACCTGCTCTCTTCTGTTCAATTGATAATAGGCATCATTTTTTGTGTAGCCAGCATGTTCTGTTTCCTATTTGGCCATATATCTGGCTCTAATGAGCCTTTTTGACTCTTCGTAGGTCACACTAGAATCTGGTTGTAGTCTTGCACCTTCTTTTGCCAGTCTGTCTGCCTCCTCGTTGCCTTGGATGTTACAGTGAGATGGAACCCATTGTACCACTACTCTTGTTGGTGCGGACTGCTGGCATAGTTGACAGAGTACTGCTCTTAAATCATTAAGTTCAGTATTTTTTTGGCTTGACTACGGCCAGGGCATCTGTAAACAGGACTATCTGGCGTTCATTTCATTTGCCTGTCAGCATTGCTTCTGCGGCAGCCCTCAGTGCCTCTGCCTCGGCTCTGAAATTGCTTGAGTATTTTCCAGTTGCCACTGACTGTGTTATTTTTCTACCATTTGGTAGGCTCAGGAATACCTCTGCCCCTCCATTCTGTGTTGTGTTTGTTACAGAACCGTCGGTGTATGCATAGGTAGTTTTTCGTTATGTACCTCAGGGTTATGTCTCTTCTTTCTTTTTCAGTCTGGCTGTTCTTGTTTCCAATACCTGGTATATTTTCTGTCACCACCGGAAATATATGCTGCGTCCAGGTAGGTTTGCGTACAGTAGGGATGGGCTTTGGTGTTGTTAATGTGTTTATAGGGTTTGCGTTCATCTTTGCTTTGGCTATTTCTGCAAAGTTTCTCCGTTTTAGTTTCCCATTTCCAAATCTATTTAGTCTCTGGTGCATTGGATGGTCCATCAGTCTTCTGAGTTTCTCTACTTGCTGCTGGGATCTGCAGTCTCTTCTATCGGTCATGGAAATCATATTTGTAATCTTTTCAAGTTCTACAAATGGCGTTGACTTCATGCCTTCTGTTACAACTCTCATGGCTTGGTTTTGAAGTTTTATAATTTTGTCAAAGTTCGACTTTGCTGCTGTTGTCTATGTCGCAATGCCATACTCGAGAACTGGTCTCACTCTTTCAGTGTACAGTTTCTTTAGTATACTTTCGCCTGCTCCCCAGCTTGTGCCAGCAAGTTTCCTCATGATTGCCATTCTTTGTCTGGCTCTCATTCGGTTTCTCTCGATCTAACTTTTCCATGTTATGCGCCGATCAAATGTGACTCCCAGGTAGTTTGGGTTATCATTTGGCCGCAGATATATGCCGTTAAGACTTATTTTGGCGTTCTGGGTTTTTTTTTAAAGCGAGACTATCGTACATGTTGTTTTTTCCTCATTTATTTTGACCAGCCACGAGTTAGCCCACTCTTCCAACGATGTTAGGGGCTGCTGCATCCAAATTCTTGCTATCGTGAGATTTTTTTTTAGCCAGATCGTCTGCAATCATGTAGCTGTGGACTCTTCTTGGTATATTCTCTGTGATGTTGTTTATATACACCAGGAAAAGTGTGGGTGACAGTACTCCCCCTTGGGGTACTCACTGCTCAAGTGTCACCCTTTCGCTCATGTGCCCTTGTACTTGAACTCTGGCTGTTTTTTTTTGAGATAGTGGCTGATCCATCTGTACATTTTCCCACAAACTTCACTTCTTCGTAGCTTGACTTTAAGTGCCTCTTTCCACGCCTTGTCAAATGCCTTCTCTAAATCCACCCAAACCACTACAGTATGCTTTTTCTCCTGGTAAGCATCCTCTATTTCCTGGGCTATGAGAGTGATCTGGTCCTCAGTGGATCTGTGCTGTCTAAAGCCTGCTTGCTGTGGAATTAGTATGTGTTTTTCTTCCAGATGCCACATCAGTATGGTGTTTATCATACGCTCCATCAGTTTGCCTACACAGCTTAGTAGACTGATATGCCTGTAACCATTTGTATCTGGTCTATCTTTTTCTTTCTTTGGTACTGGTATAATTACAGCATCTTTCCATGCCTGCGGTACAATTCCCCTTTTCGAGCTTTGGTTCAGGACTGATAGTAACTTCCTTTTTGCTGTTTGGCCCAGCCTCATCAGCATTTCGTTTGTTACCCCATCTTTTCCGGGTGATTTCTTTTTCTTTAAAGTTCTCATGGCCTCTTCCATTTCATTCATTGTTAGTTTTGCCATCATGTGCTCCTCGGGTGTCATATTGATGTTGTCGTGGCGCTTTTGTTTTTCACTAATGTCTGTATGCCTATCTGTCGGGACATCAATGTGGTTTGCTCTGGCATACTGTTCTATAAAGGCGTTTGCTGCTTTTATTCCAGTGAGCATGTTGTCGCCCTGCTTGATGGTAATTTGTTTGTTTGATGGAGTTTCGTCATTCATGGCTCTGACTAACTTCCATAGTTTGTTCCCTTCTTTATCTAAATTGATGCTTTCTGTTTTGTTTTCCAGCTGTCGCTTGTTCTTTTGTATTTCACAAACATATTTGAAATATGTAAGTTTGGTAAAAAAAAAAAAAGTATAAAAATAAGATAAGATTGATAATATTTATTAAAATATATGAAATAAATTACTTCTTCTACTTCTGAAAGCCATCCACCCCTCTTCAACTCACTTCGCCTCCGACCCCATTTTCCAAGGTCCAACCAACCCGTTTACACCACCTCAAGACGAGATGAACACCTGGGAATCTTCGCCAGTTCCGGAATCACTTCTACCTAGCCTAGATCCCTGCTCGAGTCTGTAATATGGAACGGTAAGTAGTTTTCAGTTCTCGAAGTATTTGTTATTGAAAGCTTCTTTAAAATAAGTCCCAGCGGATCCCATAAATAAACACAAGAGTGCTGAAAATAACCGCAGACAATTTAGCACTTGTAAGCGACCCCGACGATGCGTTCTGAAACACAAATACCGGATAGTGCTGCCTCTACTAAGGAAACGAAACATCTTGGCTTGCTCAGACTAACGGAAACGGAATCAGGAAATCTTCTTCTTCTTCTTCGTACGCTGTCAGACGTCAACTTGAATTTGTTCGATGAAAGCAGCTGCCATCCTGAGGCTGTCGACACTGCCATAGAGCTTGTCTAGTATTGTCACTGGTGATCGCCACATGTGCTTTCTCTGGTCCTCGTATGTTGTACAATTTTGCAGCAGATGTTGAGCAGTCATTTTCCCTGTACCACAGGTGCATTCGTCAGTAGCCACTATCTTCAGTTAATTGAATAGATGGTACCTCAGTCTGTTGTGGCCTGTGCGGAATCTGAAGACCACGACCTGTTCTCTTCTGTTCAACTGGTAATAAGCATAATTTTTTATGTAGCCAGTGTGCTCTGTTTCCCATTTGGCCATGTATCTGGTCCTAATAAACGATTTGGACTCTTCGTAGCTCACAGTAGAATATGGTTATGCTAACCTTGCGCCTTCTTTTGTTAGTATGTCTGCCTCCTCGTTGCCTTGAATGTTACAGTGGGATGGAACCCACTGTACAACTACTCTTTTGGGTGTGGACTGCTGGCATGTTTGACAGAGTATTGCCCTTAAGTCTTTAAATTCTGTATTTTTCTGGCTTTCTAGTGCTGTATCCACGGACAGGGCATCTATAAACATGACTATCTGGCTTTCATTGCTTTCGCCTTTCAGCATTGCTTCTACTGCAGCCTTCAATGCCTCTGCCCCCGCTCTGAAATTGCTGAACTCGGAAATAATTCACTATCCTGCCAGTTAAGGAGAATGTCAGACGCGCTGAGTATTTATCTACATATCAATACATATCAAAACATATGAATCCTACACGACGGGACATGGCGCTATAGAAAATGGTAAAGGTAGTCATTGCTACGCCAGGACTCACTTCGGGCACTTTCGATGTGAAAAGTGGTAACATTCAGATGCTTATGGCTTGGCTTTGCTTCGTTCGTTCTCAATCACCCGCTACCAAACCCTGAAAGGGCTTAAGTAGCAGAATGTAGTCCAGAGAACGGAATGCGTAGTTTACAGCTTCACTGCGATATTTGCACCTTTCGGTCCAACACATCCGACTTCACCAAGCATTTTTTAAGTGCCGGGTTAGCATTCCCTTTTCGATCCCATCTCATTAGCCAGTCTGCTCTGATGCAGCCTATTATCCAGGATCACCTCGTGGAGGTGTATTAGGGTGGTGGCAGCTCTGGTTCGCTTACCCTGACGCTAGCAGTCAGCTATGGGTCGCTGACCACTGCAGCTCATGCGCTGCCCAGTATCTTGATCCCTGATGTATATCATTGCCATCTGCTACATGGCCGCGAAAGGTAGATCCACGAGTGACAGTTCCTCCCATAGATAGTGGATGATTGATCTTTTAAGTCTTTCTAATTTCTCTGCAGCCAGAATGTTTCAACGAGCGTAGGCAGTCCCTACACCGGATCCAACTGACTGTCCCCAAACAGCTTAATCCTGAACAATCTTTTCCCATCCCTCTGATGCGGTGTCGCATCACTTCATGTCCATTCCTCTGATGCGGTGTCGCATCACTTCATGTCCATCACTCTGATGCGGTGTCGCATCACTTCATGTCCATCCCTCTGATGCGGTGTCGCATCACTTCATGTCCATCCCTCTGATGCGGTGTCGCATCACTTCATGTCCATCCCTCTGATGCGGTGTCGCACCACCTCATGTCTATCCCTCTGATGCGGTGTCGCATCACTTCATGTCTATCCCTCTTGCATATTTCCTTGACCTACAGTGTTTATGAGTCGATTCTTATAACTCCAATGGTCAGCTGGCCATAGAAGATGACCTTTGAGAGGATGACCTTTGATAGTCTGTCTTCTTCCATGCGGTAAAACCTGACCCAACCATCGAAGACGTAGCTGGCTCAACTGCGAGTATATGCTGTACATATTTGCTCGATGTCAGACCACATTATTTGACACTTTCTTTTACCACCCAATCCAAAATAAATGCCGTAGACAACTCATGTACAACGTATTGGATCGCCGTTCCTGCTTAGTGTAAGTGGACAATGTATAACAGACACAGAAATATAGTTTCCACTTATAATGTTTGGGCAAGCGGCTCAGGTTTGGGTGGCAGGACAACGTGTCTAAATTTGAAAATTCTTAGTAACTATACACATAGCCAAGATATTATGGACGGGATTCTAGTCACGTTTAGTTTAGATTTGTTTGTGTCTTAACCCTTTACAATCTTTCTTACATTGATTAGAATCGTGTCTTAACTCTTCACAACCGGTTCTACTAACTTAGCATTACCTTTTCGTTTGTTGCCAATCACTCATTATGTTTCATCATAGATATGAAACAAAAGCGTGGTTCTGATCTTGACCTATTCCACTACGTAGCTGTGGATTCCAAGTTCGTCTCCAGCGAAACCTGCCTTGGGCCACGGAAGCCCAGTGGGTGGTAAGTAATCCTCCAGACTAGTCTCGGATGTTGTTGTCAACAGAAAGGGAATGTGACCAACGCATTGGAGGTCTTTCGGTTGTTTCTTTTTACCTCGAGGGTACCAGATTACCGTCGGTGTTAGTATAGTTTAGTCAAAGAATCAACGTCATTGCACACGGTTTAACCCATACGTGCTCTATTGTTCTCCATATTGTTGGGAGAATCTCAACACAATGCACCAACTCCGTAGCACCGGCAAGGATCCTGTAATAAATTAGATATATTTTAAACATAATTTTGAATGTTGCCCGGGCAGAACCCGTTAAACCTACTCTTTTAAACTGACAAATGTCAAGAGAATTTAAAAGTGTGCGTAACTGCACACGGGCGTCCGATCTCTACTACCCAGAGATCCGGAGAAATACCTGAAAGCCCACGGGAACAAAAATCCCGGTCTATATCGTGATTTGAACCAGCGACCTCCAGCACCAGATGCCTACGTCTTACTTCTAGACCATTCAGTCTCCGTCGTGTTAGTCGCTGATAGATAAAAGCCAATTTTAAAATGTTTTTCAAATTGTCTATTAATTATCACACACGAAAACCAAGATGGGCTACTCGGTTGTTGTTGATAGAGCCGTCTTTTCATAAGAAAGGACAATATATAGAATATGTTTTCCCTTATATAGAAACAGCTAAAATTCCCATAGTATAATTTACATGGAAGAAAATTATACGGAGCATGACAAGGCACTACTGTTGCATTTGCTTACAGCATAGTTATTCCCGCACAACAATGTTTGTCGATGAGAAGTGACTTGGAGAAAATGGCATGGAATTATAGTGTTTGTAGAGAATAGGTATTGGTTTCTTGTCTCTGCTGTGTTTTCAATGAGCCTGTTTTTACAATGTGGGCCAGCAATGATTTGAGCGTAGAGTAACGTCCGGTTATGACAGACAGCTACAGAAAGTGCTTTGTATGCTTTAGAGGGGTACAAGGAATACTCTGTCCTGGGAATCGGGAGATGCGGAGGAAATGAGGGGCTAGGGAATGAACAGGAGATAAGAGGGAGAACAAGGAGAACACGAAGAAAGAAGCATAACATGAATTATAATAAGAGATGATATGAAGGACACGATAAGAAGAAGAGCATCAGCATTTTCAGGAGAGCAAGAAACATGAAGAAAAATAAAAAAAGAAGAGCATGAAGAACAACAATAAGAGCAAGACACAGAGGGAAAACAAAATATAAGAAAAGCAAGAAGAACAAAAACAATACGAACTTTCAGAACAGGAAACAATAATTAAAAAAAACTGAAAAACACAAAGAACAAGGAACAACAACAAACAATAGGAAAAAAAATTTGATTGAAGAAAAAAAATATAACAGAAATAAGAACAATAAACATGATGAAGAACAAAATAGACAATAAAAAAACAAGACGAAAAACAAAAAGGATGAACAAGAAATAAGGAACAATTTAAAGATGACCAGGAAGTATAAAGAGGAGAAACATAAGAAAAGGAAAGGCACGTAATAAGGAGAGCACAAGCAAGCAGCGGAACAAGAACAAGACAAAATAGAGCAGGTAGGGCTGAACGAAGAAGATGAAGAAAAATAATAGCAAGGAGAAGTACAAGAACATCAAATAGATAAGAAAAGGAACACGACTACGATGAAGAAGAAGATCCCGGAGAAGTAGAACCAGAACGACAACAATAGGATGGTCAACAGTAAAAAAAGATGAAAAGAAAAAAGAAAGAACAATGGGATGATGAAGAAATGTACGATGTATAATTGGAAAAGGTAAAAGATGAAGAGCATTGGAAACAAGATACAGTGCAAAGCAGAAAAACAAGAGGAATTATGAGAAGAGAGGACAAACAATTATAAATAGTAGAAGATGGACAAGCTTAAATAGTAGACGATGGTCAAGCAGAAATAGTAGACGATGGTTAAGCAGAAATAGTAGACGATGGTTAAGCAGAAATAGTGGTAGATGGTTAAGCAGAAAAAATAAAACAGTGTAAAGCAGAAATAGTAGAAGATTGATAAGCAGAAATAGTAGAAAATGGGCAATGAGAAATAGTAGAAGATGGGCAATGAGAAATAGTAGACGATGAATAAGCAGAAACAGTAGACGATGAATAAGCAGAAACAGTAGACGATAGTCAAGCAGAAATAGTGGAAGATGGTTAAGCAGAAAAAATAAAACAGTGTAAAGCAGAAATAGTAGAAGATTGATAAGCAGAAATAGTAGAAAATGGGCAATGAGAAATAGTAGAAGATGGGCAATGAGAAATAGTAGACGATGAATAAGCAGAAACAGTAGACGATGAATAAGCAGAAAAACAGTAGACGATAGTCAAGCAGAAATAGTGGAAGATGGTTAAGCAGAAAAAATAAACATTGTAAAGGCAGATATAGTAGAAGATGGTCAAGCAGAAATAGAAGATATATTAGACAATGAACAAAGAGATATGGTAGAAGAGGACATGGAGAAAACGATGTTACTTCATTGTTTAGTCTTTGCCTCCACTTGTACTAAGTTTACTAAGTTTTCTCTCTGTGTCTAACCGAGTTAATTTAGTTAATTGTTATTGCAATTATTTTCTGCCAAATATTTGTACATTTTTTTATCTATCGACGGCCTTCTTGGCATTTCTTGTGTCAGTCACTGTTCTATCATTGTTACAACCGCTCTGTGAACGGTGATTGAGTTCCAATCTCATGAGGCATCCAAAACTATTTATATGTTCTATTTTGCTATGGAAATTCCGTGGCGAAGTTAAGTCGACGGCCTCGTGATCAGATGGTGTGGGTTCGGCACCAGCTAAGCTGCAGGAGCTGCCGGAATGAGTTGGCAATTCTGAAACAATCCGCCTTAGGTACTACTACTCCGGATTTTCTGTCTAGGTTTACTCCAGTAGCCCTACCCTCTCCCGAAGTTTCCACAAGGCAGTGGAGTTATTGCCCGCAGATACTAGTTACTCGAGATATCCGATGATACTCTCATCGTTTCAAGACTAGCCAGCACTCTGTGCGACTTGGGGGCTTAAAATGAGAGTTCCTCCTCTCATGGGCGAACTGCCTGAACAGGATAACGAGCTTCGTCTACCAGGGTTTAGAGTTTACCTTCTTATAGATTGGCTGACAACCAAGGCTAATGATCCCAATCTGCCCGATGAGTTATAACACCAGGTACTCGGTCGCGCCCCACAGCAGGCTCTGTGTGTGTGTGTGATGTGTGTGTGTGTGTGTGTATAAATATATATACATATATATATATATATAAGTGTGTATATAAATACATATATATATATATATATTATATATATATATATATATATATATATATATATATACCAGCAGAGTGCAGGAAAGAAAGTCATGTAATGTGTATTCCAGAAATGAACCATGATCCTCCTTGTGACCAAAGCGGCTCGTTGCAACAAAGTGACGGGTGCCATGTTTTCTGCCAGCACCACATCACAAAAATATTCCCAGAAGTAAATAATTGACCTTGACGATAGTTAAAGTAAGAGTCAAGGGAGAAGATCGTGTTCACGGCTGGCGAAAGAATAGCAGGTTATCAAAGAGAGTCATTATAACCCTAGGTAGGGATTGCAGAGAGTGGTGCAAACGATGGGGCTGATCTCGAGGTTAACGAGCTGATAAATGATAAACATGCAGTACAGTGATTCCATCATATGTAACGGTGATACGTAGTGTGATATCTGGGACTAGTGCTTCTCGGTTAGAGTTAGATGGAAAGTCGCTGCTGAACAGGCGAGTATGCAGAACTGCAGCCAACAGCAGGAGAATGGAGATGAAAACAGTGACTGCTGAGATGCCTTTCTAGTACCTTTTCAACAGGAGCAGTCATCATGTTAGACTTCAGATCCCTACTACGGGCTGGCAAAGGCGTGCAGTGTTGGCAGTTTTAAAGGCATCAAACCTGGAAGAGCTAGTGGCGATAATACTAACTGTTCATTTTGGAGTTTAGGACAACGATAGACACTTTGTGTCATGATGTGTCATGGGGATATGGTCATTTTAGAGTTTAGGATAACGATAGGACACTTTCAGAAGCATCAATCCAAAAGGAGCTGGTAGGGATCTACTGCCCCAAACAAAGAGCTGACATTATGGCTTCACCAGCACCAACTGCAGGAACACTAGATATGATGTATCAATGACCGCTTGTGTAAGATGACAACATTGTACTAGATTAATGAGCAATTCAAAGGAGATTCAAAGCGGGTACGACCAACGAGTTGCACGAACCATCGGTATCCACACGCTTTGCCATTTGTTGAAAAAGACTAAGCACCTATAAGTATGCCAATTTCACCTCGTCCGGGTTATTAGGAAGTTGGTTAAAATAGGAGAAATAGAGGTCCACGAAAACGGACAACTTCTGTCTCAGGTTAAACAAATCGTTTGTAAAAAAGTATGCCTCGATATTCACAATGTGTGACTAAGTGAAGTGAATGATCTTCACAAATTACTATGTGGTGCTATGCTTTTTATGGGGCACAGTGTAGACAGGACGAAACTGAACCGGTCCATACCGTCTCATCTGTGCGCGCAACACATCACTCAACACCACAACAACACAAAGTACGTTTATCAAGCACACCACACTTTACATTCTCTGGCACGATAGATCGAAGAGCTGCACTAAAAGTAGACCAGCCTTATCGATTTCCCCATCGTTCTGTAAAATGGAGGTTCCGCTATGGACTACACAGAATAGAGTGCTTGTATTCCTGGCTCTCTGACAACATGTTCATTTTCTGGATTTTTACAGTAGTTTGTTGTCACCGACGAGCATCGTCCGACAGTACCGTAAATATCATATAAACGTTGCTCAGTATGACCAAATCGTAAAGTATAGAAAAGATTGGTAAAACTACTGAACTGGACAACTGCAATAGTAGAACACATTGCAAGCAGATACATCATATATACAAGCATATACATCCATACACTGATTAATACGTACTGATATAACCTAAACGACTATAGTATAGGGTTAAGTGTCTTCGCCAGTAGAATTCAGAAAGTCAAACCTTCATTTATACAAAGTGAACAGACCCTTGAAAGCTAGCAGGCGGCTCGCAACCTAAATTATAATTTTTGATTTTTAACCAATATTTTACAATGGATACAAAGCCAAGGGCCGACCCGTGAAAGATGTATGCCAGAAATAACAGAAGCAGTAACGTTTCTTGTGTACGAAGCACATTCTAGGGCCTGGTCAATAAACCTATTCATAATCTGACGCTGAAAGGCACACTCAGGACACACGCGAAAAGAAAATCGTATTGTCCAAACGCCAACCCAGCCCATATTGTAGGTTAATGTCACTTTGTGTAAAGGTGGCGGGTTGCAGTAGCTTTCCTCACATCCCGAGCGCACTGATGAAGGTGGGGTCGCGGTCTTCTAGGCGGCAGTGGCTTTGCTTGGGTTCATTTGCATGACTTCCAATACTACGGGGATCAGGTTAATTCCCATCTCGTTAGCCCAGAATGAAACATCACGTTTCCAGGAAGACCTGCATGGAAGTGAGGTGTGGCCTTGACCACTATGTCTGTCTGATCCTAAAATGTTCTGTTCAGCATGTTTTGCCTGACTATGTCTGCCTGACCCTAACATGTTCTGTTCAGCATGTTTTGCCTGACTATGTCTGTCTGACCCTAACATGTTCTGTTCAGCATGTTTTGCCTGACTATGTCTTTCTGCCCCTAACATGTTCTGTTTTGCCTGACCAGATTATCTTCTCTCTGCACCCAACCCTGATATTTCTAATAAGTGTTACATTTTAAAACCAAGGTCATGGTGTACAATGCATGTGTCGTCAGCACACTTCTATATGGAAGGTAAGATTTGGGCACCCTATGCCAAGCGAGCACAGGCTTAACACCTTCCATCTACGGCGCCCTGCAACAGATCCTTGGAATTACACGGAGAGACAGAGTGACGCATAGGCGCACTCTAGCACCGGTCTTACAGGCATGCACACTATCCTTAAGCAGCAAAGACCGTGATGGCCTGGCCATGATCGTCGCATTGGAGGTTATTCCTCGCTTTGAAGATGTTTCCATTCCCAAAGATATCCTCTACGAACAGTCGGCGGATGGCAAAAGAAAAGTCCACGGATGGCAAAAAGAACAGTTCGGCCGATGACAAAAGAACAGTCGCCGATGAC
>JAVGWX010000019.1:34321297-34488901 GCA_036924085.1 Ariolimax columbianus | reverse complement strand
AATCGTGTTGTATAAAGCTGTATTGGCAGATTTCGTCACGTGCTTACAATTAAGTATGGGAGTTAATTGTCCAATGATCTGATTTGCATATTTGTTGGATGTCAGCGGTAATAGTAATAACCTAGTGGATATCAATCAATATTAAATAACGATTTTTTTTTATTAATGTCGTGAGCAAGTAACTGCGGTGTTACTGGATTGTGGTGTATTTCAATTTGTGTTGCACAATGGAGTGCTTCTAAAACTGGATGACAACGGGCATCGAGTTAGGGAGTAGAAAGTAGATTAACGACACTACCTTGTATGCTGTGAGCTCACATACTGATATAAGACCTTATAAATAGAGCAGGACTAGGTAGATGACTTTAAGTAAGGACGGTTTAGATTACCTAATAACTAAGTCAGCACACGCTAAATGGCATACTTTATAAATCTGCACATGTTAGATGACCTAATATTGAAATCAGCACACGCTAGAAGACAAAATATCTAAGTCAGCACACGCTAGATAACCTAATATCTCAGTTAGCACAAGTCAAATGACATAATATATGAATCAGCATACGCTAGATGTCCTAAAATCTAAATCAGCACACGCTATATGACATTATAACATCTGAATCAGCATAGGTTAGATGACCTAATATCGAAATCAGATCAAGAACGATGACTAAATATCTGAGTCAGTACACGCTAGATGACCTAATATATGATTCAGCATACGCTGGATGTCCTAATCATATTGTCAGCACAGGCTGGATGACCTATTCAATGAATCAGGACACGCTAGATGACCTAATATGTAAGTCACCACACGGTAAATGACCTAGTATCTGAGCCAACGCATTCTAGATGACCTAATAGCTGAGTCAGGACATGATATATAACTTAATATCTGAGTCAGCACAAGCTTAGATGACCTAGTAACTCAGTCAGCACACGCTAGTGGATCTAATATCTGAGTCAGCACAGACTAGATGACCTAGTAACTAAGTCAGCACACGCTAGTGGATCTAATATCTAAGTCAGCACACACTAGATGGCCTAATAACTAAGGCAGTACACGCTATTATATCTTAATGCCTATTATCTATTTCTGAGTCAGCAAAAACCAGACTAATAACTACAGCTAGATCACCAATCTGTCGCGAGAATAGGTACAACGTATACACACATTTTTTACTACTGTTTAGCATTTTCATGTAACATTGCAATGCTTTTCTGAAACCCCAATAGGCGTAATGACCCATGGCTGCTAAGTCGGTTCAATGGGAAAGTAGAACACTCGAAAAATGAGTCATATACCTTCGCATGCGTGCGGTTGGAAACAGCACACAACCATCGTGTCATATATAGGTGAGAGATCGTTGACGTGAATGACGTCACGGCTTTTGGTTTGTGTTTCAATATGAATTGATATGTGTGCGTCAAACGTCCCGCACTCAGCTAGTTGCGGTGCGAGATTTGCTTTTAAAATACGTTTTAATGTTACAAAGTATCTAGTAGCTTATTTGCTTTCGTGGATATCGTCTTTCTGTGTATTTATTGTTTTGAAATGCATTTTAAACGTGTAAATGTGTACACCTATTATATTTGAAGGAGTTAAGGAAGAACTCAATTGTGTATTGGAACATCTGCTGGCAAACGCATTATCAGTGAGCAGATTTTGTGTGACGGTCTTTCTAGGATCATCGATTTTACAGAGTATTGAATTCAAAGTATGTAGCCCGACTTCTATCAGGGACCAGGGTACGCCCCTGGTTTCTCAGATGAGAACGGATATGTAACAATATTACACAACTTGTGGAAAAAGGCGGCACCTAATGACAAAGAGAGACAATGCAGGACAGTGTCATTCACGATGATTCACGATTGCGTTCTCTGTTCGACGCGGTACTTTCTGATAATGATCCACACTTTTCATGGCAATTGTGTCTAGGCAATTGGTTGAGCCACAAGTGGAAGATGACCACGTGGTTGAGACTATTGACGTGGACCATCCCTCCAATAAAAACTACTTATTCTGTGCGGTGAATAATGGCTCAAGGGACACAACTGTTAGCGGTTCTACTCTGCAGTAGTAGATCTCGGGAGATAATTAAACCGGGAGAAAAACGGGTGGAGGAAGTTAATCGATACTCTAAGATTGAAACAAAATGGCCGTTGGAAGCATTTCTCGCTGTGCTGACATAGATCATAGCTGTTCTCCAATCTCCCACCTCTAAATATTTACGAGGGGCGTTCAAGTAAAATGGGACTTCATTTGCAATGAAAAAACGTACAATTTATAAATAGTAAAAATATCATTTATTGTTCGATATAATCTCAGACAACGTTTATGCACTTATCCATGAGATGTGTCAGTATGTCTGAAACAATATAGGGTATCCTGTTTGATAGTAAGTGCTGAAATGCTGACCTCCCAGGGATTGTCTTAGTGGTCGAAATATGTGAAAATCGCTTGGTGCGAGGTGTTCTTTGTAAGGTGGATGTTGCAATACATCCTAGCAGAGGTGCTACACATGACACTTTGTGCGATGAGCCGTATGAGGTCGAGCGTTATCTTGCAAATGCAAGACGTCCTTCCTGGTCAAACTAGGCCGGTTATCCCACAGACGGTTATGCACATCACTCTCAAATGCGTGTGTACTGTTCACTGTTGATAGTGGCACTTCGTGGTAAAATAACTACATCCAGGATAAGACGCTCCACAATCTGGATATTCAGATGAAAGGCTGCGGTGGGTTGAGATCCGCCACAGCCGGGATCATAACTCACGGATGTACGGCTTTCTCTAAAAAGTTTACACCCTTCAAATGTCTTACTGTGGCCGAGTGTCTCATCACCATAATGTGAATGTAGTCTTCTGTAAATCTCCGCAGGTTTTGCGCTTTCTTTCACTAGAAACTTCATCACAACACGCTGTTTCATGCAATCATTGACAGCGATGTGCGCCATTTTTATTTATCTATCACGTGACTGACCCAATGTCAAGTAGACCACCTAGAAGTAGTAGTACACAAGTGCCCCTGTTAATGATAGTAGTTCTAGCACACTATAACCCAATCATGTACAACTAGAAGAAAGAGTCTCGGTTTGACTAGAACGCCCTCCTCACAGTTTAATTATTTCCTTTCTCTTCTCTTTGTTACTAGTATTTTTTCCCATCCTTGTTAGCTGCTAAGCGCTATGTGGCTAGTTTCCTTTTGTAGGTTTTATGTGGAGAATTTGTTTAGTTGGGGTATTTCTATTCTGATTTCTATCGCATTTAACAAGTTGTCTTTATAGTGCTAAGGAACCACACATTATATCGTTATATGCACGAAGTGGTAGTCGATCATGCTTCACTTTCATCACATGAACAAATCATCTTATTGCCGGTGTAAGTATCTTATTTGACTGAAAAAATCATTCTCAGATATTTCACCTCACAAGTCGTAAATTCTGACTCTCTACTTTCCTTTGTACGTGGGTAAGTCAGTATGTAGGTCCCAAACTGATGCTTAAGATAGCTCAAAAATGTAGTTGGTAGTTTCAAAAGTTGTCATTATGTTGCAGAAACATCTACCTTTCTGAATCATGTAGGTCGTAGACATTAGGTATCACATGCACGAGCGCAGCTCATGTCAAAAATAACGCCTGTGTTTATTCATACAGTGGGCAGTCAATAAACATCACGCTGATGTGCGTTTCTTTTTTTGAGTTTGTGGGGTGGAGTGGGGAAGGGGGTGTATATTTTGCTAGATAAATTTAAAAGAAAATACTTCATGTAAAGTCCGTCTGCTGCTTCGGAATGAGAATCAATGAAAACGTCCATACCTGCTGACTACAACAGTATTGCACAGACAATACCTGACTACATACGGCTCGATTCACGAAGAAGAATATTGATTAAATAGTGGGATAAAGACGCTGAACAGTGCATAAATTGCAGCGGTCAGCAACCCCTAGCTGACTGCTAACGTCAGGGCCAGTGAACCAGAGCAGCCAAGAACCGTCTACACCTCCACTCTGTGATCCTAGATAACAGGCTGCACACACTGTCTAAGTAGAAGGGATTTGAAGAGGGAGGGCAACCCAGTACTCAAAAATACCTCCTGAAGTCTGATGTGCAAATAACGCAGTCAAGCTGTAAACCTCGACAGAAAGCATGCCGTTCTCTGGACTTCATTCCGCTACTTGCAAAGCCCTTTCCTGGGTGTGGTAGCGGGATATTGAAAATGAACGAAGAAGAAGATGAAGAAAAGCAACTATTCGCCACTTGTTGAACCTGACAACACTTGCGCTAGTCTGGAGCGGTATCCATCTGTTTGATGCACTAACAACCCACTTGTCGGAAGACGTTTTGATAGTGATAAAGATAATGATAGTGAAGTGCAATTGTGGTCCACGCAGCAGCCAATGACTTGTATGCCACATGTATTGTTGCACTGATACAGTTAGTTTTCTTTCCACTTGTGCCGTTGAGCGGCGTGGGGACCTTAAGGTGTCTATCTTGCGCCAAGTGCGTTGCGTCGGACATTTTGTTGTTGTTGCTTTCATCTTATTTCTCTATTCCCCAAAGCGGTTTGCGTCACACTGTGGTGTTTTAATTTCTTTTTATTTTGCGCCTGTCGACCCAGTGCATCCGACTTCAGCACGCATTTTATGATGTAATGGTCTGATTCCTTCTGCATTTTCTAAGGGTTTGCTTCCCTAGGGTAACGGCCGGTGCTGTGATGAGGATCGAACCCAGCAATTTCGAGTTGTGGTCTCTGTCACTTAACCACTAGCCCACGTTCCTCCTAGTCGGTCGATGTGATCCCGTGTCGCTGAGCAATTACTCAGTTGATGGTATATATTCACCTGTCTCGGGCACGCCCCATTGCCATATAGCCAGATTTACCAGCTTTGTAAGCCATCAGTGGAAGTTGATGAGGGTGCATTCTCATGAGATGACTAAACCAACTTATTTTCTGCCTAGAAATGTGTTCGGCACAATGCATAGTGCCGACCATAGTACGAATGTCGTGGTTCCACATTCTGTCTCTTCTGGTAACACCGATGACCTTCCTCAAACACTTTACTTCACACTGGTAGCTCAGTCGGCATAACTATACTGTTTATATTCTGTTTCTTGCTGTCAAACTAATGATCAAGTGTTTAAGCAGTAGTAGCAGCTGATAAATCATCGCAGATACTTTCTGACACCTAGTTTAAATTTCCCTGTCGATCCTGCCATCTGCCTTAAAAATACTTCTCAAATAATTGTTGAAGAGCAATACCGTTTACACGTATCTTGAGTGGACCAGGTGTTTTTCTGATAATCACCACTTTTGTTTTGTTCTACTGATAAAGCGATGGAATAAATGAATCTATGTCGGGGGAAATTATGTTAAGAAATAAAAGATATAGTGCAATCATAAATGTTTTTTAAGTTCGTAGCTCATTTGATTTTTCTGTCATTTGTGATTCATTTCAAAGTCTCTACTTTACAAGGTAATTCTAGCTCTGGCACCACATAGTTGTTGCCGCTGTTGTTGCTGTTGTCATTGGCCATATCTTTGGTGACTTCGGGGGAAAGGACTTCCCAAATCCTCCACTAGCCACTTTGTGACGAAGCTACAAAACTGAAATGTGAAACTGGTTGTCTATTGACTCTGCAGAGTCATCTGTGGGTCGCTGTGGTCGAGAGGTTATGTATTCGTCTCTCAAAGCAATGAACAGACCCGGCGGGAGATCGAATCCTTCAAGTTTTCACGGGACACTTGTTCTCGAGAGAGGTGGGATCAACGTTCTTGCATTCTGAGCTACATCAAGTCGTCTTGACTTATGTTTTAAAACTGGTCCACGGTAGTTCGGGACTAAAGAGTGAGGTTGATGACCACCGCAGTTCTTCCCCACTATAACCCAAACACAGCGCAAGTTAAGTCATCGAAACCAAACCGACTTAATGATGTCGCTCGCATTTCACGGCAACTATCGATTGTTGTTGTTATTGTTGTCGTTTTGTTTATAATAGATGCTCTTCCGGTTGTTCTAGAGTTTCGATGGTCAGTTCCCATACCAGGTTTTTTCAACTTCCTTTCATATCTCCATCATGTTACATCGTTGCTTTCTCATGCAGATCAATTTCAATCCCTTCGTAACATAAGCAAACTGCAAATCGTGCCCTAGAGAATCAAACATGGGAGTGATGAGAATCTAGCGGTGAGAATGGATAGTGTGCCACTAAAACACTGTGGACAAGACGGATATGGGACTTATGGGACGCTTACGGAATTCTTATGGAACACTTATGGGACACTTATATGACTTATGTGACGCTTAAGATGGTGTATCTTCTCATAATTGTTTGAGCTCTACAATCACCAGTGCACCACCTTCAAGGAAGTGATAGTTAACGTGTATAAGACATTAGTTAGACTTACAATGGAATACTGTGTACAGGTGTGGAGTCCTTATCGTAGAGTGATATCAATTCTCTAGAAAGGATACAAAAAAAGAGCGAAAAACATGATAGTAGAATTCCAGAATTACAGTTATGAGGAAAAGGAAAAACCGGTCTTCAGTGTCTACAAAAGAGAAGAATTCTAGGTGACTTAATACAGGTTTATAAAGTAATCAACGAAACGGATACATTAGATAATAATACTTTTTTTTCTCCAAAATACAACCACCTATAAGAATTACAGTTATGAGGAAAAGGAAAAACCGGTCTTCAGTGTCTACAAAAGAGAAGAATTCTAGGTGACTTAATACAGGTTTATAAAGTAATCAACGAAACGGATACATTAGATAATAATACTTTTTTTTCTCCAAAATACAACCACCTATAAGAATTACAGTTATGAGGAAAAGGAAAAACCGGTCTTCAGTGTCTATAAAAGAGAAGAATTCTAGGTGACTTAATACAGGTTTATAAAGTAATCAACGAAACGGATACATAAGATAATAATAATTTTTTTTCTCAAAAATACAACCACCTATAAGAACAAGAGGGCATAATTAAAAATTAACTGATCAAATGTTATATATTATAACATATTTCTTTAGTAAGAAAGTGGTGAATGCTTCAAATGTATGCCACACGAAATAGTGGAGGCTGGGAAAATGTATGCATTTAGGAATATATTGGATGCGCAGAGATTTTAGAGCAAAGAAATATAAATGAAACTGGTTGTATATAGACTCTGCAGAGTCTTCTAAACCAGTATAAAGACGTTGAGTTAAATATCAGTTAATTTAATATGAGTTTCCCTCTGTGGCCGGGAATTAGCCAGAGAGATTTCTGGTATCTGCCTGGGGTTGGGGAGGTCATTCACGGGACCAACTCCTTCCTCCCACTATTGGCTATAACCAGTAAGAGATAATCGCACAGGGAAGATGATTAATAATACACAATATTAATTACAAGAGAAATAGGAACATGATGATGAAGAACAAAAAGAAGAAGAAAAAAGACGAAGAAGATGGAAAAGAAGAAGTAGAAGAAGAAAAGAAGAAAAGAAGAAGACGAAGAAAACGAAGTAGAGAAGAAGAAGAAGAAGAAGAAGAAGAAGAAGAAGAAGAAGAAGAAGAAGAAGAAGTAGAAGAATAAGATGAAGAAGAAAAAGAAGAAGAAGATGAAAAAGAAGAATGACAAGAATAATAAGAAGAAGAAAAAGAAGAGCACACACACACATATTCCAGCACACATACACATGAAAACATTGATCGCACACTCTTGCTCACACATACCAAAATACATACATCTCTACCACTATCCACGTTCTTCGTTAGTTCAGCACACGTTAATTAAAGCAATTTCCCCTCCACCCCCCCCCCCCCCCTTACCACACCTACACATAAACTCATACACTTTCTCCCTCGCACCAACACACACAATCCTTCACACAGACTTGAGCCTCCCCCCCCCCCCCACCACACATGCTCATACACTTTCTCTCTCGCACCCACACACACAATCCTTCACACAGTCTTGAGCCTTTCCCCCCCCCCCCCCCCCACACACACACATATGCTCATACACTTTTACCTCGCACCCACACACACAATCCTTCACACAGTCTTGAGCCTTCCCCCCACACATACACACATGCTCATACACTTTCTCTCTCGCCCCTACACACACAATCCTTCACACAGTCTTGAGCCTTCCCCCCCCCCCCCACACACACATACACACATGCTCAAACACTTTCTCCCTCGCAACCACACACACACAATCCTTCACAGAGACTTGAGCCTCCCCCCTCCCCTCCAACACACATGCTCATACACTTTCTACCTCGCACCCACACACAATTCTTCACACAGACTTGAGCGTCCCCCCCCCCCCCGCTTCCCCACCACACCTACACACATGCTCATACACTTTCTCCCTCGCAACCACACACACACAATCCTTCACAGAGACTTGAGCCTCCCCCCCCCTCTCCACCACACATGCTCATACACTTTCTACCTCGCACCCACACACAATTCTTCACACAGACTTGAGCGTCCCCCCCCCCCCACCACACCTACACACATGCTCATACACTTTCTCCCTCGCACCCACACACACAATCTTCACACAGCCTTGAGCGTCCCCCCCCCCCCCCCCCACCACACCTACACACATGCTCATACACTTTCTCCCTCGACCCACACACACTATCCTTCACACATACTTGAGCCTTGCCCTCCACCACACTTAGTAATACACTTTCTCCCTCGCACCCACACACACAATCCTTCACACAGACTTGAGCCTTGCCCTCCACCACACTTACTCATTCACTTTCTCCCTCGCACCCACACACACAATCCTTCACACATACTTGAGCCTTGCCCTCCACCACACTTACTCATACACGTTCTCCCTCGCACCCACACACACAATCCTTCACACATACTTGAGCCTTGCCCTCCACCACACTTACTCATACACTTTCTCCCTCGCACCCACACACACAATCCTTCACACATACTTGAGCCTTGCCCTCCACCACACTTACTCATACACTTTCTCCCTCGACACACACACACAATCCTTCACACATACTTGAGCCTTGCCCTCCACCACACTTCCTCATACACTTTCTCCCTCGCACCCACACACACAATCCTTCACACATACTTGAGCCTTGCCCTCCACCACATTTACTCAAACACTTTCTCCCTCGCACCCACACACACAATCCTTCACACATATTTGAGCCTTGCCCTCCACCACACTTACTCATACACTTTCTCCCTCGACCCACACACACAATCCTTCACACATACTTGAGCCTTGCCCTCCACCACACTTACTCATACACTTTCTCCCTCGACCCACACACACAATCCTTCACACAGACTTGGGCCCTGCCCTCCACCACACTTACTCGTACACTTTCTCCCTCGCACCCACACACACAATCCTTCACACAGACTTGAGCACCCCGTCGCCCTAATCAAGACTCCCCCACCCGCCTCCCTTCTCCGCGTGCTATCCAACCAGTTCAAACCAATGCCCAGTTCACGTTCTGCCCACATGCCTCCTGCCTAATGGACACCTCGATTAATTGGTTAGAAGAGTCCGCAAGATGCAAATGTTTCTCCATCCATGGATCAGGGATAAGATGGATACATTGATCTAGTTATCATTGACGACAGAAGACTAAGTTTACATATGTGTGTTTCCATGTACGCGTGCGTGTACGTATGCGTATGTGTTTGTGTGTGCGTGTCATTGCACATTTATACGAGTGTATGTGTTTCTCAGTATTAACATTTGCGTATATCTACATGCGATTTCCTAGATGTGCCTGCGTCGATCTTTATGGGCCCGTGTTTGTCGGCGCGTGCGTGTTTGTATGTATCTGAATGTTTGCGTCTATAGCTGAGTCTATTGGTGTGCATACGAGTGATTCTGTTAATGTTTTCGTCTTTTGGTCTCTACGTGGTGTGTTTTAATGTATGCATTAATGTGTCTGTATTCACGTATTTGTAAATATATGTGTTTTAGTCTGTGTGTAAGCCTCAATATTAGCCTTAGTCTGAATGAAATTGCATGTGTTTGAATGTAAGTGCCTTTTATCTAAATGTACGTGTATTAGTCTGTACGTTAGTTCCTTTATCTGAATGTTCGTGTATTAGTCCTAAAATATGGTGTGTATTTATGCTCCAAAGCTAATTTGGTTTATGTGAGCATACAATTGTCGTTATACCCGCGAGTTTGTATGTTGGTGTGTATGTTTGTCTGTAAGTATGTTTGTCTGTAAGAATGTGTGTTTACGAGCCACATTAGCGCAGAGGTTAGTCCGGGGTATTGTTTCGATCGCAAAAAGATTTGGGGTCGATCCTGTCTCACAAAATGAGTGCCATGAACAAGTCTGGACAAACAAGAAGGGCGACGAGAAGCTGGTCACGTCATCTCTAGTCGGCCATTGGTCAAGAAAATATGGACCTAACATCATAATATAAATATTTCACCCGACCTGCACACTGCATCTTCATATTATATAAATCTAGTTTTTTCTGTAAGTATGTAGGCTGTGGTTTATTGAGGATATACTAAACGCCAAGGCTGAACATGCAATACAGTGAATGCGCCGACAGCAGGCAGTGATTCGCTGCTGGGTTGTTGCAGTGGGGCCAGCGAACCAGAGCTGACGAAAACCATATTCCGCATCAAAGAAGAGGCCCTGGAAACCGGCTGTACTAGTGTAGTCTGGATGTCGATATTGATCGCAGTGGATAGACAAGCCATAAGAGCATCTTGCAAACATTTACATTCGAAAGGGGCAGTCATTGCAGCCATACATCCTTTTCAAGAAGAAGGAAGAAGAAGCAAGAAGAAGGAAGAAGAAGGAAGAAGAAGGAAGAAGAAGAAGGAGGAAGGAGAAGGAGGAGAAGGAGGAGAAGGAAGAGGAAGAGGAGGAGGAAGAGGAAGAAGAAGGGAGAAGGAAGAAGGAAGAAGAAGGAGAAGAAGAAGTAAAAAATGCACAAACAAATCGATTAATATAAACCATAATCATACTGATAATGAAAAAGCCATCTTGGTTTTTTTTTTAAACTCTAGAACCAGCACTTGATAATGAGTAGAAAACTGACTTCAAAAAACATTCAAACTCTCAACACAAGACTCTGACCACTTAATGTCCTGGCCAAACCTTCTGGAAACATCCAGTATGGCTGACAGGACGAGCGGTAATGATAAGACAGTCCCCGATGTTGAACCTTGCGAACAGGACATCTGACGTCTTGGTCAGGACAGAGGGAGTAAGTAAGTAACTGGCAGCACAGCTAACATATCTGAACATCAGTCTAGCAACAGCACGTAAAAGAAATTACGTGCATAGTAATTATGCGATACAAATGTCAGACGTAGCCCGTCTCCAAGACACTGGAGAGGAAAATTGCATAGTGTACAATGAAATGTCTTAGAAAAGATCAATGGAGTCAGCAGGAAAGGTTACAGGTAAAACGATAACATTATGCTAATAACGAACACTGAACTGTGTGTTTAATATATTCGTTAAGACATAACTAATGATAGATGTGCCGCATGACGAGGATACAGTCGGGTCAACTACTACTGGACATAATCATGCTTCAAGGCTGGAGAGAGGACGCATCACAGATGGATATATGGCGTAAACGAAATTGAACTCCTCGGACAATTAATATATTGATCGGCTTGCCTTGTGAACAGTCTAGGCCAACTCTCAACATCATGCCTCGACATTTTGAACTACCGACACAAGTTAGTAGCTAACTTCATTATAATCCGTTCTCAAAATTCGCATTTCGATCCTCCACCTTGGCCTTCTTAATGCTAGATCGTCGACGTCTCTGTTTCTTCGGCATATGGCCTGTCAGCCTTAGAGCGTCGAGGTTCGATGGATTCTACATGGCATTCAGTGGAAAGAACAGGTGTGTTCAGATCGGGGTATAACCTAAAGAAGTGTGGATTTGCAGACGATACATAATTGTCATTGTAGGACCGTCCAGGGAGCGCGAGATTATATGTCCTAGGATGAATGAATCATTTGCAGCGGATGACCTGATAGTGACAAATGAGACAGACAAATGTTAGTTACCAATATCGAGCGTTGATGAAGACATCTTCAGACGGGTTGTCTTGGTGATGTAACTTACGCTGTATTTGGGTTATATTTAAGAAAAAGCTGCGCTGTTCATGGACCTCACGCTCTCGTCCCGGACTACCTTAAACAGTGGCAAGACATAAGTGAAAACGGCTAGATATTACTCATGATGCAGGCACTGTGGCCCCACCAGAGGTCTCATGAAACATCGGGGCTCGAACCCACACCGTTTCCGTTCATCGCTTTTAGATGTGATTGCCTTACATGTGGGCCACAGCTGTTGCTCTTGTGTAGGTCACAACTCGTGTGCGAGATGGTGGTAGCCGGTAGGTACTTCTTCTTCTTCTTCTTCTTCGTACGCAGTCAGACAGTAACCATTATATTTTCGAAAAAAGCGGCGGTCATCCTGAGGCTCTCGCCACTGCCATAGAGCTTGTCTTGCAGTTCCACTGGTAATGGCCACATTTGCTCTCTCTGATCCTCGTATGTCGGGCAGTTCTGCAGCAGATGTTCAGCGGTCATTTTACCAGTACCGCACGGGCATTCGTCGGTACACCCTATCTTCAATTTGTTGAATAGGTGGTACCTCAGTCTGTTGTGGCCAGTGCGAAGTCTGAAGACAACGACCTGCTCTCTTCAGTTCAACTGGTAATAGGCATCGTTTTTGGTGTAACCAGCATGTTCGGTTTCCCATTTGGTCATGTATCTGGCTTTGATAAGCCGTTTTGACTCTTCGTACGTCATACTGGTATCTGTTTGTGGTAGTCTTGCACCTTCTTTTGCCAGTCTGTCTGCCTCCTCGTTGCCTTAGATGTTGCAGTGTGACGGAACCCACTGTACCACTACCCTTTTTGGTGCGGACTGCTGGCACAGTTTGCAGAGTGCTGCTCTTAAGTCATTAAGCTCAGTGTTTTTCTGGCTTTTTAGCGCTGTGACTACGGCGAGAGCATCTGTCAGCAGAACTATATGGCTCTCATTTTCCCTGTGTGTCACCATTTCTTCCACTGCCGCCCTCAGTGCCTCTGCCTCCGCTCTGAAATTGCTTGTGTACTTACCAGTAGCGAGTGACAGTGTTATTTGTCTGCCATTTGGTAGGTTCAGGAATGCTCCTGCCCCTCCGTTCTGTGTAGTGTTTGTTACAGAACCGTCGGTGTATGCATGGGTCCAGTCCATGCTTGGGTAGCTTTTCGTTATGAAGCTTAGGGTAGTATCTCTCCTTTCTTTTTCAGTCTGGCAGTTTTTGTTTGCAATACCTGGTATATTTTCTACCACCTCTGGAAATATATCCTGCCTCCAGGTAGGTTTTCGTACAGTAGTGATGGGTTTTGGTGTTGTTAGTGCGTTTATGGGATCTACGTGCATCTTTGCTTTGGCTGTTTCTGCAAAGTTTCTCCGCTTTAGTTTCCCATTTCCCAAATTGTTTAGTCTCTGGTACATTGGATGGTCAGTCAGTCTTCGGAGTTTCTCTGACTGCAGCTGGGCTCTGCAGTCTCTTCTATCGGTCATGGATTGCAGTTTTGTAATCTTTTCAAGTTCTACAATTGGCGTTGACTTCATGCCACCTGTTATAATTCTCATGGCTTGGTTTTGAAGTTTGTTAACTTCATCGAAGTTCGCCTTCGCTGCTGTTGTCCATGCCACAATGCCATACTCGAGAACTGGTCTCACTCTTCCAGTGTACAGTTTCTTTAGTATGCCTTCGTCTGCTCCCCAGCTTGTGCCAGCAAGTTTCCTCATGATTGCCATTCTTTCTCTGGCTTTCATTTGGTTTCTCTCAATCTGACTTTTCCATGTCATGCGCCGATCAAATGTGACTCCCAGATAGGTTGGGTTGTCGTTTGGCTGCAGGATTTTGCCATTTATCCTTAATTTGGTACTTTGGGGTTTTAATGAAAGCGAGAATATTGTGCATGTGGTTTTCTCCTCGTTTATTTTGACCAGCCATGAGTTCGCCCACTCTTCCAGCGATGTTAGGGCCGTCTGCATCCGATTTCTTGCTATGGTGAGATTCTTTTCAGAGGTCCACATAGCCAGATCGTCTGCAAACATTGAGCTATGGACTCTTCTTGGTATATTCTCTGTAATATCGTTTATATATACCAGGAAGAGTGTGGGTGACAATACTCCCCCTTGGTGTACTCCCTGCTCGAGTGTCACCTTTTTGCTCATCTGCCCTTGTACTTGGACTCTGGCCGTTCTTTGTTTGAGGTAGTGGTTGATCCACTTGTACATCTTCCCACATACATCACTTCTTCTTAGTCCATCCTTCCAGACTTTGTCAAATGCCTTTTCCCGATCCACCCAAACAGCTACTGTGTGTTTCTGTGCCTGTTAGGCATCTTCTATCTCCTGGGCTATGAGGATGACCTGGTCCTCAGTGGATCTGTGCTGTCTGAAGCCGGCTTGCTGTGGAATTAGTATTCGTTTTTCTTCCAGATGCCACATCAGTCTGGTGTTTATCATCCGTTCCATCAGCTTGCCGACACAGCTCAGTAGGCTGATGGGCCTGTATCCATTTGGATCTGTTTTATCCTTTCCTGTTTTGGTACTGGTACCAGTATTGCGTCTTTCCATGCCTGGGGTACAATACCCCTTTTCCAGCTTTGGTTCAGGACTAATAGTAATTTCCTCTTCGCTGTTTGGCCCAGCCCCATCAGCATTTCGTTTGTTATCCCGTCTTTTCCGGGAGATTTCCTTTTCTTTATTGTTCTCATAGCCTCTTCCATTTCGCGCATTGTTAGTTTGGCCATCTTGTGCTCTTAAGGAGCCGTATTTATGTTTTCGTGTCCCTTTAGCTCTTCGCTAATGTCTGTATGCTTATCTGCAGGGACCTCGATGTGATTTGCTCTGGCATAGTGATCGACAAAGGCGTTAGCGGCTTTCTTACCTGTGATCAAATTCTCGCCCTGCTTGATAGTAATTTGTTTATTTGACGGGGTTTCGTCGTTCATGGCTCTGACTAGCTTCCATAGCTTGTTCCCGTCTTTGTCCAGGTTTAGACTTTCCGTTTTATTTTTCCAGCTTTCTCTTGCTGTTTGCCTGAGAGTGTGTTTGTACTTCGCCGCGGCGGCTTTGAGGGCGATGTTTGCCTTCATGGATTTTTCTCGCTCTGCCATGTTCCTAGTATTTATTACTGCATCTTCCACTTTTTGCAACTCATCATTCCAGTAGGGCTTATAGTTTTTCCTACCTCCTCTTGGGATGGTTTCAGTGGCGGCTTGCATTATTGCCTTGCTTAGGCTATCTACCATGGGCTTCATTTTTGAGTGTCGTGTGTTGATGGTTTCACACAGCCCATCTGTCAGGCTTGCAAATCTGTCCCAGTCGGCCCGTTTGTAATTCCAACGTGGGAGCGGTTTTGTTTCCTGTGGGCCTACTTCCATGTCAATGGTTAGTCTGATCGGCATGTGGTCGCTACCTGCCAGTTGGTTTAGCACCTGGCGGTCTATTTTATGGTGTATGTCCTGTGTGGAGAGGCCAAATCTGGAGTCGAGGTGGTATGCCATGTTCTTGAATAGAAGCTAGGGCTATCCTCCGGCCTATTGATTAGGGAGAGATTTGCATCTATCTCCCAATCTTCCCCTTCGTCACCTCTGCTGTCTGTGTCAGAGTATCCCCATCTCTCCGAGTGGCTGTTGAAATCTCCAACTACTATGCAGTTGGAGTCTCTGACCTCCATACTCGAGAGCGATAGGTCTCTATTTGGTGGTCCGTACAAATTGAAAATGCGGAGCTTCGTCTCTTGGGCCATTATGTCAACTCCTACAATTTCTGCTTGTCCAGTGTGATTGACAGATACCGCGCTACTCGGTATGCAGTTTCTGGTCAGTATCAGGACCCCTCCTTTGTGGCCTTCTCTATCTAGACGGAAGGTCTGGTATCCTCTGAGAATTTATGGTTATTGTTGAGGTGCGTTTCCTGGATACATGCCACGTCAATCTTACCTTCATGCAGGTGGTGTGTTAGGGAAAGTGTTTTGTTAATGACTCCCTCCGCATTCCACTGTAGTATTTTGAGGGTCTTTTAGGTTTTGGCCAATAGAAGTTGCCCCATAGCCATGTGCCTTGACTCCACGACACATGGGTGGGTGACCACCAGTAGTCAAGGGTGGGCCCCTTCGAGGCGTGAGGCCCGGCACTATCGCTGCCTGGCGGGACTCCGCAGGATGAGCGCCATGCGTTTTTCTGATAGGTTTTTCTGCCATCATACTGCGATTTACGTTGCACTGTTTTGTTAGGCTTGCGGCCCCGTGCATCCGATTTCAACAGGCGTTTCTGTAGGGATGCCCTTCTTAGCCTTTGGCTGTCCCCAGCCTATCTGCAAGGCAGCAGTTGTTTATGATCAGAGTTGTCTCTCTTATGGAAGTTGTCTTACTAGACTATCGAGTCTTCACTACTCGTGTCTATAGGGTGCAATGATGATATGTGAGATGATATATGAGATGGACTGATTTATCCGGAAGAGAGGCAGTCCAGTGTGTCTGTATCCCAGGATCGTCACGTCCTGCCAGAAACGTAGCATTTGCATGTGAGTGGGGTATCTCTTTTTCCTTTTATTCTCTTGGCTTCTATGCAGGGATGGTACGCCTAGCATTCCCCGCCACCTGGGGTGTTGACACAGTGGGGCAGGTGTGCAATGTCCGCTGGTCTGCATCTCTTCTGCGTCCAGCATGATAATTATATGGCTGATAACGTACAGAGGTAGATATCGTAGCCGGAGTGCATTTAGCCAGAGGACAAGCCTGGTAATGTCACAGAGATGTTGTTCGCCTGGTGTGCGGATAACTCTCATGGTCAGTGGTTGAGTCTTGACAGTTCACAGTGAGGTGGCTGCTCTACTGTTTTCGACACCCCGACCAGGTACTAAGTCTTTGGTTGGTGGTTTCGCACCCCATCGCCATATAAGGTGAGTATCAAGCAGTTGTCCGCCCGCTTTGATTGGCGGACGGCAAGGACCTCTTTCTGTGGCTCTACCTGATAGGGCTGGGGCGCAAGCCCCAGGTCCCGAGCATGTAGGAGCCTCCCATTGCAGTGGTGCTGAGATTTTGGGCGGGATTGCGGCTTACAAGGGTTCGGCCGTAATCCCCCACATGGTAGCCTCGCGCCCTTGGCTTATCAGCCTGGTACGTGAACCAAAGTGTCTGCGGCTCCTCTCGATTTGAGCTGGTTTTCCGTAGCAACGCCCTGTCATTTGTAGGGTAAAACTGACCTGTCTTCAGATGATCTATTTCCAGCACCCGTTCACTATTTGGTTAGACGAATTTATTGAGGGCTTTTGTTTGTCAATGACCAGGTATTTGAAATTTGCGGTTTCTGCGGAGTTAAACACGATTTCCGTAGCGTTCTTTCATTTGAGTGTTTGAGAGCTGACTTGTCATCCGTGAGTCTAATACCAGCGTACGTTCATTATTAGACCCAAACGGCAGTGCTCTCGATTTGTCAGTTGTTCTACAGTATTGGCGTGTTCAGTAAAATTAAGCCGCAGGTTCCACACCTGGTGGTGCCCTTCCGTCAATTCCCTTAGCGAGACAATCTAGTTTCTTAGAGGTAGCCCCAGATTTTCGAGGGTCTAATTCCAGCACATGTTCTCTATTAGACCCCACGAAGGTGTACTTTTTGATAGTCATTCTGCAGTATTGGCGTGTTAAGTTAATTTAAGCCTCAGGCTCCACTCCTGATAGTGCTCTTCCGTCAATTCCTTTTTCAGAACACTGGGTGCAGACCAAACCGGGCCACAGGGGGCATAACCCCTGATTTCTGAGGGTCTAAATCCAGCACCAGTTCCATATTATACCCCAGAAGAGTGGTCTCGGCATGTCAATCATTTCAGTGTTGGCCGTGTTGAGTCAAATTAAGCCGCAGGCTCCACTCCTGGTTGTGCCCTTCCGTCAATTCCTTTAAGTTTCAGCTTTGCAACCATACTTCCCCCGGAACCCAAACACCTTGGTTTCCCATAAGCTGCCCGCAGAGTCATCGAAGCAACTCCTGCCTCTGACTTTCGTTCTTGATTAATGAAAACATTCTTGACAAATGCTTTCGCAGTAGCTCGTCTTGCGGCGATCCAAGAATTTCACCTCTAACGCCGCAATACAAATGCCCCCGTTTGTCCCTGTTAATCATTACCTCCAGTTCCGAAAACCAACAAAATAGAACCGAGGTCCTATTCCATTATTCCATGAACCATTATTCAGGCAGCCGAGGCCTGATTTAAACACTCTAATTTTTTCAAAGTAAACGCGCCGGCCACCCAGGACGCTCAGCGAAGAGCACCCGTGGGAGAGAGCCGGCAGACGGTAGGGCAGGAGACAACGGGCAGTGAACCGGCGCGAGCCGGACCACCCGCCTGCGCCTGAGATCCAACTACGAGCTTTTTAACTGCAACAACTTTAATATACGCTATTGGAGCTGGAATTTCCGCGGCTGCTGGCACCAGACTTGCCCTCCAATAGATCCTCGTTAAAGGGTTTAAAGTGTACTAATTCCAATTACGGGGCCTCGAAAGAGTCCCGTATTGTTATTTTTCGTCACTACCTCCCCGTCCCGGGAGTGGGTAAGTTGCGCGCCTGCTGCCTTCCTTGGATGTGGTAGCCGTTTCTCATGCTCCCTCTCCGGAATCGAACCCTGATTCCCCGTTACCCGTTACAAACATGGTAGGCATGTCACGTACCATCGACATTTGATAGGGCAGACATTTGAAAGATGCGTCGCCGGCACATGAGGCCATGCGATCAGCACAAAGTTATCCAGAGTCACCAGTGGGGACGCCGCAACCCCGCGAGGGGAAACGACGATTGGTTTTGAACTAATAAAAGCGCTCTTTCCGCGAGGGTCGGAGCTTGGCAAGCATGTATTAGCTCTAGAATTGCCACAGTTATCCAAGTAGGATCGTGTCATCTAAGGAACCTCGACTGATTTAATGAGCCATTCGCGGTTTCACCGTGAGACAGTGTGAACTTAGACATGCATGGCTTAATCTTTGAGACAAGCATATGACTACTGGCAGGATCAACCAGATATCTGTTGGAGACGTACGTACAGCACACACCGGTCGGCAGAGGAAGGGTGTGTAAAAAGCCTCACTGGGACGGCCGCAGGGACCGACTGACGGGACGGACGGACGGTTTGTTCCACCCGTCCCTCACTCCGTCGACCTAGGACCGCCTGACAGGGGCCTCCAACACGCACCAGACGACCGACCGATCGGGCTCGCTCGAGGAGGGATGGCAGCGCTCTGTGCAGAACGGATCCCAACGACCTCGGCGACGCATTTCACTGGGACTAGGAGACAATTTGGCCTGCCGGCCTGCCCTTCTCCGTAGGAGAACGCAGGGCCTCGAGGCAACGATTCCTGCTTTCCATTTGCCGGTCACAAGCTCTTTGCGAGAGACGGACCACCAGCGAGACGTACTGTCGAGCTCTGCTATAAGCCTTAGATAAATCACCACGGACGGACCACGTTTCCTGATACGGACCAGACTAGCGCACTTCGGTGGAGGAGCCACTACAACAAACCGCACCCAATTCGCTCTACGGGGAAAGGCAGGCGAGCGTTTTCCGCAAGCCCGCGCTATCGCTCCGCCTGGCGGGACTGAGATCGCTTTACGAACACTGGTTGGGAAAGGACAAAACAGATCCGAATGGATACAGGCCCATAAGCCTACTGAGCTGTGTCGGCAAGCTGATGGAACGGATGATAAACACCAGACTGATGTGGCATCTGGAAGAAAAACGAATACTAATTCCACAGCAAGCCGGCTTTAGACAGCACAGATCCACTGAGGACCAGGTCATCCTCATAGCCCAGGAGATAGAAGATGCCTACCAGGCACATAAACACACAGTAGCTGTTTGGGTGGATCTGTAAAAGGCATTTGACAAAGTCTGGAAGGACGGACTTAGAGTCAAGTTAAGAAGAAGTGATGTTTGTGGGAAGATGTACAAGTGGATCAACCACTACCTCAAACAAAGAACGGCCAGAGTCCAAGTACAAGGGCAGATGAGCAAAAAGGTGACACTCGAGCAGGGAGTACCCCAAGGGGGAGTACTGTCCCCCACACTCTTCCTGGTATATATAAACGATATTACAGAGAATATACCAAGAAGAGTCCATAGCTCAATGTTTGCAGACGATCTGGCTATGTGGACTTCTGAAAAGAATCTCACCATAGCAAGAAATCGGATGCAAACGGCCCTAACATCGCTGGAAGAGTGGGCGAACTCATGGCTGGTCAAAATAAACGAGGAGAAAACCACGTGCACAATATTCTCGCTCTCATTAAAACCCCAAAGTACCAAATTAAGCCTAAATGGCAAAATCCTGCAGCCAAACGACAACCCAACCTATCTGGGAGTCACATTTGATCGGCGCATGACATGGAAAAGTCAGATTGAGAGAAACCGAATGAAAGCCAGAGAAAGAATGGCGATCATGAGGAAACTTGCTGGCACAAGCTGGGGAGCAGACGAAGGCATACTAAAGAAACTGTACACTGGAAGAGTGAGACCAGTTCTCGAGTATGGCATCGCGGCATGGACAACAGCAGCGAAGGCGAACTTCGATAAAGTTAACAAACTTCAAAACCAAGCTATGAGAATCATAACAGGTGGCATGAAGTCAACGCCAATTGTAGAACTTGAAAAGATTACAAAACTGCAATCCATGACCGACAGAAGAGACTGCAGAGCCCAGCTGCAGTCAGAGAAACTCCGAAGACTGACGGACCATCCAATGTACCAGAGGCTAAACAATTTGGGAACTGGGAAACTAAAGCGGAGAAACTTTGCAGAAATAGCCAAAGCAAAGATGCACGAAGACCCCATAAACGCACTAACAACACCAAAACCCATCACTACTGTACGAAAACCTACTTGGAGGCAGGACATATTTCCAGAGGTGGTAGAAAATATACCAGGTATTGCAAACAAAAACTGCCAGACCGAAAAAGAAAGGAGAGACACTACCCTAAGCTTCATAACGAAAAGCTACCCAAGCACGGACTGGACCCATGCATACACCGACGGTTCTGTAACAAACACTACACAGAACGGAGGGGCAGGAGCATTCCTGAACCTACCAAATGGCAGAAAAATAACACTGTCATTCGCTACTGGTAAGTACACAAGCAATTTCAGAGCGGAGGCAGAGGCACTGAGGGCGGCAGTGGAAGAAATGGCAACACACAGTGAAAATGAGAGCCACATAGTCTTGTTGACAGATGCTCTCGCCGTAGTCACAGCGCTAAAAAGCCAGAAAAACACTGAGCTTAATGACTTAAGAGCAGCACTCTGCAAACTGTGCCAGCTGTCCGCACCAAAAAGGGTAGTGGTACAGTGGGTTCCGTCACACTGCAACATCCAAGGCAACGAGGAGGCAGACAGACTGGCAAAAGAAGGTGCAAGGCTACCACAAACAGATACCAGTATGACGTACGAAGAGTCAAAACGGCTTATCAAAGCCAGGTACATTACCAAATGGGAAACCGAACATACTGGTTACACCAAAAACGATGCCTATTACCAGTTGAACCGAAGAGAGCAGGTCGTTGTCTTCAGACTTCGCACTGGCCACAATAGACTGAGGTACCACCTATTCAACAAATTGAAGATAGGGTGTACCGACGAATGCCCGTGCGGTACTGGTAAAATGACAACTGAACATCTGCTGCAGAACTGCCCGACATACGGGGATCAGAGAGAGCAGATGTGGCCATTGCCAGTGGAACTGCAAGACAAGCTCTATGGTAGTGGCGAGAGTCTCAGGACGACCGCCGCTTTTTTCGAAAAAATAATGGTTGCTGTCTGACTGTGTACGCAGAAGAAGAAGAAGAAGAAGAACACTGGTTGAAATTGAGTCGCTGCGGCGAGACAACTACCCCAGATGCCGGTAGGTACAACTCTCTGCCTATCGGGCTGGGCTCGAACAGTACTGCGTGTGTGGGGGGAGGCTGATCGGTTTATGTGGATACCCAGTTCAGTTTCCAGTCGTGTCTCGGGTACGGGTTGATCAGTGGAAGACTAACCTACTTGTTTAAGGACCGCGAGTGGTATGGCAACTCGAGAGAATTTGTGCCCTATTGGGGAGTTGAGGTCGGTGACTTCCGTAAGGTCTCTATTCTCCGCGAGGGAACTAAAAATGGTTGATGTGCTTCAGAAAGAACCGCTGTCCTTATGACTTCATGTCCAGCTCAACTGAGCTTCGTGCTGGCATGCTGTAGGACATCCTTGACGAGTGACAGTCCCCGGATATCACTGCTGTGTAGGCCCATCTGGCTATGTGACCTAAGTGATAGGCTCAAGAGACGGCGTTCTAGCGAGGCATGTTTTGTCAGTTGGTTCTACGTGATTGTTATTCCTCTTAGACATGCCAATTAAATCGTCTCTTATCTGCGTTATCGGCACGTTCCTTCTAACTTTCGGGTAAAACTTCGCTGCTAGATGTCGGAGACAATTGTCTACTGTACGAACTAATTTTCTGTGATGTCTGCCATCAGCCTGCGTATGTGTATGAGATGGTGTAGATATATGACCCCAACAAACGCTCTGTTTTAGTTAGGTGTAATATTGATCTTTTATCATAGTTATGTACCTTAAGAGAATCATTATTGCCTCCGCTGATTTAATATGATTTATCTTCTTCACCTTGACATTCGGGCGTGCGCAAATGTCACACTACATCAATACCAGATGTAGGGCACTTGGAATCAAAATTACTTATATCTTGGTATGGAACCCTTATTTTTTAAATATAGCCCCCCCCCCCCCCAGCCCCCCCCCCCTTCCCCTAACCCCTCACACCCCCGCGCGCCAACATTCTTATAGTGTCCGTGTTTTCTCTATTTCGAGTTTCCGCTAAGATAACTTATAGTGATATAGAATATGTGACGTTTTCTCCAGAAATCGACGGAATGTGTACAACCCATATTGTCATGTTATCATTCTGTAACAGAGTTACAAGGGTCCAACGAGCCAACGTCAGGGAAGCCCTGAAAATACCGTTCGTGGTACCCGCACTTAACTTGAGAACCCTGCCAAAGAGATGGAGTTCATAGAACGAGTGATTGTTCGGATTTCTTAAACACTACTCTCTTAAGACTGTTCCCATGGTTTCTACTGGAATACTACGATATTATAGGTATTATAATAGGTTTAGAACAACATATCCTTTCTTTGGCGACACGGTAGTTTAGGGAAAGACGAGGCGAATGAACTAATAACAAACAGAAGTCATTGGTCGAAGGTCTGAGAATAGTGTATAGGTTGGGGGATCAGGGCATTGAAGACAGAGCAGGGACAGAGCAGAGACACAGTAGATAAGATAAGACTACCGTGAAGTTGGTAGGAGGGAGATCATACAGATAAGGCTACCGAGTACGCTGCTAAGACTACATAACGTAGCCAATGAGTAACTATAAAAGAGCTACAGAAAAAGAAGTCACCGAAGCACTGAGAGGAAACCAGAGACCACGCACGTGTGAAAATATATATGTGTGTGATGCTCTGTTTGAGTCGTCGCTGGCACATGTCAAACGTGACACGAACTTCAAAGTCCCGGAGCAGCATTCGTCTGCATTCTCGTCAGAAGGAGACGTGTTGCTTCAACACGTATAACACCAGGACAACGCGTCGTAACACAGGTATTGTCATTGGCCTGACCTGCAGTCACTGAGTTCCTGACTAAACGACGAAGAAGAATAACCAGCAGATCGTATTACTATAAACATCGTCCTGACGAAACGACGAGACAAGAGGCGCAGATGACACCTACGTTGTAGAAACTGAGAGGTGGGACAGACGGCCACCAGAGGAGCGAGGCCAACGAGATAGAACTGAGAAACATTAGCTAGACAGAATTGTGTCAACTCAAATGGATATATGATGTGAATGGAACATTTGCTAGATATGACCAGGCGATAGAATGGGTTATTTTAGTGCAAGAGAAATGCACGAGCTAATTGCACGAACCTCTTGAAAGTCATGATAGTTAGTTAGAGTCTTGGCAACGATAGAACACGATTCACATGCCTAGTATTTGTATTATAATGTGTATGCTGTTTATTAAATACATATTTATTAGTTTTTGCTGTTGTTTGTCTTTACATTTGGGTTGTGAGCTAAGGAGTGCGATAGTTGTACAGAAGAACAATTATCATTTGTGATAGAGTGAAACCTACACAATCCATAGGAAAAAATGTAAGTATTTGCTACGGATGGAACCAAGTCCTCATGACCAACATTCTAACTGGTCCCCCATCGGCTCCGTATATACTTCTTCGTTGTACAAAGCACTTTCAATATTCAAAAACAATATTTATAAAGGAAAAAAAATAAATCTTTTGGCGAGACAAGAGAAAAAACGAAATGTTCCAAAACAAAATCCAACGTTCAGAAAGTAGTCACAAGTGATTAGAAAATATTTTAAATGAAAATGTACTCGAAAATAATGCAAAGCCACTTGAAGACAGCTCTTGTCCAGTAATGGCGGATTAGGCAATTAACGGAAAGTACGCAAGGGTACGGAGACAAGAAGAGTGTAAGGGAGATTAAATGTGCCAAGAGATTAGAGCATGTAATTACTGAGATGATAGAAAGAGAGATAGAGAGTGAGATAGAGAGTGAGAGAGAGAGAGTGAGAAAGAGAAAGTGAGAGATAGATAGCGAGAGCGAGATATCTATATGTTGCTTTTTGTTGATTGGGAACGTCCATATTAAGTAGGTCACTTTATTGTGTGCCTTGGAAAGGACGTTAAGTGGTGAGTTGCAGTAGCTTTCCTCACATTCCGAGCGTGCTGAGGAAAGCGGACCTGGGTCCTCCAATCAATTGTGCTATTATTGACTTCATCTGCGTGTCACTCACTACTACGATGACCATGTTGATCCTTCTACTCACTAGCCAGGCTGCCAAGAAAACAGCCAGTTTCCAGGGAGGACTAGGAAGCCGAGGTGAGGGCCTTGGAGAGTATGTTTTCCCCCACCCCGACTAACATGTCCGATCAGTATATTTCACCTAACCAGACGATTTTCTTTCCTCCATATATATATATATATATATATATATATATATATATATATATATATATATATATATATATAGAGAGAGAGAGAGAGAGAGAGAGAGAGAGAGAAAGAGAGAGATAGAGAGAGAGTAACAAAGTGAGGGAAAGAGAAAGAAACTAGAGAAATGAACAAATTTTTAATGAGCGAAAAGCGTATAGAATAACAATGACCGATAATGTAAAACGAAACACGCTGTGCAAATAATAGAAGCATAGACATGCCACAAAGAACATTTTGACAAAGCATCAAAGACGTTCTAAAGATGGCAAACACGTAGGTGGGAGAGCTGATCAAAGATCGACTACTTTAGACAGCAGAAGTTATGAAAGCGACGATCTGCAAAGGTCATTGACAAGATACAAATTTAGTTAGGAAGCTCTATACCCACTTGCTCAGTTGAGCGTTGTGACAAGCTTAATTCCTCTGTGTTGATCACATGTGTTTCATCGATCGTTGAAAAGTTATTATGCTAGGCAGCACGATCAATCTCATGTCTGTTATCCATATGTGGTATAGATTGACGATATTTGATCACGAACTGTTTATGTCTAGTAGGCTTGCCCAAACAAAAGTGCTTCTAATGTTGCTTTTTAATTCGCGCAGATCATCACAATTTCGTTGGAGAAAGCAAGCTGCCTCTTGTAGATGTCAGTCGTACTATGTTTGTGTGTCTCATACTCTAGTAGATGTCAGTCGTACTATGTTTGTGTGTCTCATACTCTTGTAGATGTCATCTCGTACTATGTGTGTGTGTCTGATACTCTTGTAGATGTCAGTCGTACTATGTTTGTGTGTCTGATACAATTTGTTGGAGAAAGCAAGCTGCCTGTTGTAGATGTCAGTCATCTCGTACTATGTTTGTGTGTCTGATACAATTTAGTTAAGGCTTGTGACGTCACCTATTCCATTTCTCTACCCACTGCCTTTTGGGATACTTGATGGCAGGGAAAACTACCGGAGGACACCCTAAGGGAACTTTGCATGATCTTACTTTCACTCCCGCCCCCCTCACACGTCTTGACTATGTCCTGTCGCGGGATAAAAGACTAACGTCTAGTCAGGTGAAACATACTGATGAGACATGTTAGGGTCAGGTGAAACATACTGATGAGATATATTAGGGTCAGGTGAAACATACTGATGAGATATTTTAGGGTCAGGTGAAACATACTGATGATATATGTTATGGTCAGGTGAAACATACTGATGAGATATGTTAGGGTCAGGTGAAACATACTGATGAGATATGTTAGGGTCAGGTGAAACATACTGATCAGACATGTTAGGGTCAGGTGAAACATACTGAAGAGACATGTTAGGGTCAGGTGAAACATACTGATGAGACATGTTAGGGTCAGGTGAAACATACTGAAGAGACATGTTAGGGTCAGGTGAAACATACTGATCAGACATGTTAGGGTCAGATGAAACATACTGATCAGACATGTTAGGGTCAGTTGAAACATACTGATGAGACATGTTAGGGTCAGGTGAAACATACTGATGAGATATGTTAGGGTCAGGTGAAACATACTGAAGAGACATGTTAGGGTCAGGTGAAACATACTGATCAGACATGTTAGGGTCAGATGAAACATACTGATCAGACATGTTAGGGTCAGTTGAAACATACTGATGAGACATGTTAGGGTCAGGTGAAACATACTGATGAGATATGTTAGGGTCAGGTGAAACATACTGAAGAGACATGTTAGGGTCAGGTGAAACATACTGATCAGACATGTTAGGGTCAGATGAAACATACTGATCAGACATGTTAGGGTCAGTTGAAACATACTGATGAGACATGTTAGGGTCAGTTGAAACATACTGATGAGACATGTTAGGGTCAGATGAAACATACTGATCAGACATGTTAGGGTCAGTTGAAACATACTGATGAGACATGTTAGGGTCAGTTGAAACATACTGATCAGACATGTTAGGGTCAGATGAAACATACTGATCAGACATGTTAGGGTCAGATGAAACATACTGATCAGACATGTTAGGGCCAGGTTTATGTTTATGTTGACGTTGACGTTTCCACCATGGGGCCCTTACAGGTTAACAGGTTAATAGTTTATTGATTAGCTGAGCTTGTGTAGGGCGTCGCGCACTTCTGGAATGGTAGGGGTATCTGATTTCAGATCGTTAACAGGAATCTGAAGATGGAGGCGCGCATTGACTCTTTGGATGGTGCAGTTGCTGGACGGTTTAGGGCATCGTTATATTGCCTGGTCAACCTATTAGTTTATTTCTTAAATTAAGCGGCATAGGGTGCCATCGGATTATTGTTGTGTTGTTGTTGGTGGAGGTTGCAGTTGGATTTTGATGAGAAATCGGAAGTTTTTATTTTGATTGCAGTACGCTCTGGTTGTAAGATGTTGTGTCTCACCCCTTCTTCAGCGAAATATAATATAATAATAATAGTAATACTAATAAAATAATAATAATACTGACTTAGTCGCTCCTCTTCTACTGTGAGGTGTAGAGGTAATAATAATAATAAAATAATAATAAAACAATAATAATAGTAAAATAATAATACAATAATAATAATAACAAAATAATAATACAATAATAATAATACTAATAACAATGACAATAATATTAGTTGCCCATCGCAAGCAAAGATGACAGCATCAGCAGACTTGTGCTGCAAAATGTGTTCTCTGATGGATATAAAGACCAATCCTGCAACGGCATAGCATGCCTCATTCGTGACACAAGCGTGCGGGACCGTTTCTGAATTCGTTATGCGTTTCATATTTCTGTTTGTTTGTTCGGAAGCACACTTTCGGTGAGCTCCCGCGATGGCTTTTCGCTCTACGATCTGAGCACATTCGGTGATAGTAGCAGGCCAGGTGGTACAGTTTTGTGCAATCAACTCTCTACGATCTGAGCACATTCGGTGATAGTAGCAGGCCAGGTGGTACGGTTTTGTGCAAGCAATTTCCAGGTGAAAAATAATGCTATAGTTTCTCGTGTACATTTTCAATGAGTCTGTAGCGTTTCTTCTGGCCCTTGGTGCAATCCTCCTTGTTGTAAGCTCACCGAATAACAGCTGCTTGTGGAAGCGATCATCTGGCAAGCGAACAACACGTCCAGGCTATGTTATCTCAGCTATTTGCAGAAATGAATGTTAACATGTTCGTCTTGCTAAGAATTTCAGATATAGGTACTATGTCCTGGCCCCTCATTCTAAGCAAACAGCTCAAGGGCAACCTAAGCAGGCAGCTCAAGGGCAATCTAAGCAGACAGCTCAAGGGCAACATAAGCAGACAGCTGAACCTATGCAGGCAGCTCAAAGGCAACCTAAGCAGACAGCTCAAGGGCAAGCTATGCAGACAGCTCAAGAGCAACGTATGCATACATCTCAAGGGCAACATATGCAGACAGCTCAAGGTCAACCTAAGCAGACAGCTCAAGGGCAACCTAAGCAGACAGCTCAAGGACAACATAAGCAGACAGCTCAACCTATGCAGACAGCTCAAGGGCAACATATGCAGACAGCTAATGGGCAACCTAAGCATACAGCTCAAGGGCAACCTACGCAGCTCAAAGGGCAACATAAGCTGACAGCTCAAAGGCAACATAAGGAGCCAGCTCAACCTATGCAGACAGCTCAAGGGCATCCTAAGCAGACAGCTCAAGAGCAACCTAAGCAGCTCAAGGGCAACCTACGCAGCTCAAGGGCAACCTAAGCAGCTCAAGGGCAACCTAAGCAGACAGCTCAAGGGCATCCTAAGCATACAGCTCAAGGGCAACCTAAGCAGACAGCTCAAGGGCAACCTTAGCAGACAGCTCAAGGGAAATATATGTATTGTAGTAATGCCATCAAAACCTATTTTCAGCAACACAGAACATGTCCCGAAGACATCTGCGATCCGCCACGTCATTCCAACTTCCGCCTACCCCCTTAATCTTTCATGAAAGATAATGCTGATGGAGTAAGCCAGGGTTTCCTCGTGAGTTTCCTAAAAGCCCATGATCCTCCTTGAGAACTTTCTTGAGAACACATAAAAGGACTATAATTAACCAAATACACAGGGCAACGGCATGGCCTACTGGTTTAGTGGCACGGCTCACAAAGTGAAGGTGCTGGGTTCGATCCCCATCACAGCACCGGCGGTTACTCCGGGGAAGCAAACCCTTTGTTTGAAAATGCAGGAGGAAGTACACCCGTACATACAATGTATGCTGCAGTCGGATGCACTGGGCCGACATACGCAAAATAAAAACCGCAGTGCAACGCACGCCGCCTTGGATTAGAGAATTAAGGTGATGCCTAAAAAAAAAATTACATTACACGCCTATCAAACGACGATTACGGAACATCTATTATATTAACAGTTCAAATATAAGTAGATACGTGCGAATGTTACCGGGGCTCGAAGGTCAAGGAAAGAAAAGGAACACTGAACCTGCAAAGCATGTCGTTAAAGGCAACTAAAGAGCACTGTGGTTACTCCTTCGAGCGGAAAATTTAAGCCACACAATCTTAACATACGAGTGGTGTTCAAATGAAACCGGACCTAACTGCAGTAAGTGAAATACGTGCGATGCGCATGATGGCGTACTTCAGGTGTAAACAACATATATCAACCGTCAAGTTTGAAAAATGTCATTATCCTCCGACTCATTGTTTCTCCTGCAGACCGTTAATCAGCGAGCGGTGATTCGGGCTCTAATAGCAGAAGGATATCGACCAGTTTTCATTTATCGCAAAATACAGAATATGTCTTCGTCATTCAGCATTTCTGGTGGACCGTCGCCGGATCTTACGTTCGCTAGCAGAGGAATTCGCTGTGCATTCTGCGCTGAATATCAACTGGTCGACTTAGATGTTAGAAACCGAATAACCGCTCGCTGATGAATTCTAAACGGATTCCATATATCACCCGCCATGTTTCCATATTTTGATCGGTCTGCTGAGGAAAGTATGAGTAGGATGATAATGAAATTCTGCAAACTTGACGGTTGGTATGTGCTGTTTACACCTGAAGTGACATCATCATGGGCATCGTACGTATGTTCACTTGGTGCAGTTAGGACCGTTGTCACTTGAATACGCCTCGTATATAACTAGGTCAACAAAAACTTCCTGATTGGACACGTATTTGTTGAAGGCCATATATAGCTGGCCGATTTGCGATTGATTGTTTTTTAATGATGTGAGTAGAACCCGTTTTAACTACTGCTCAGCAGATTATGGAACAATATTGAACGAACACAGATTAGAAGTATTTAAGCAAAGAGCCATTACTGCGACCCGCCATCTTATGGGTTTAAAATATTGTGTTTGCCATTAGCCGCCCCTTATGAAAAAAATAATCCACTGAAAATCGTTTCTTAAAAGCGTTTTTTTTTCCTTCCCATTTTCTGCCGTAAATATTGTTTTTTAAGTATTTAAAATAAAGACAACACAAACAAGAGATCTTCATTCACGTCTTTAACGTTTCCTTAGTAATTTCAAGTATCTGAATGATAAAAGAAACATAATGGTAGAATTAGAAAGGGCAGATAAATATATCGATGTAAAAAGGATGTAATTTTAATTGAGTAAATGATTATTTTTTAAAGCAGATTCACCATGATAATACTCGACTCTTTACACACGTGCCCTCTTACACAACTCTAACACGCGCCCTAAGGGCGGTGCCCATCAATTTTCAGTTGTGTTGGAGTTGACCCCTGGGATTACCCTAACTATCATAGGTACATACATATATACATGCATACCAACATACACACACACACTCATCCCAAACCCCGGTTTATACGTCCAGAAACCGTCTAAAACAACTAGAGACCGGGATGGAAATCGGCGGGCCTCCGTCTGTGGAAAACAAAGGGACACTAATAACAAACAGGACTATTTCAATTATGTGCTAACAGCCGACCAGGTTGCGTGGAGCAAAGAATATGATCTGTGTAACTTAACAAGAATGATGTTAATGTCATCTTAAGACGCGTGTACATGGGACTATAACATTTAACAATTTGGTATATGGTTGTTCGTCCATCACGCGTGATGAGGACCTTTCCTTTATCATTTTAGCCAGTCATTACAGTCGAGTATACATTATTTCTGGGTTGTGGATGGGTGCGGATTTGGGTCCTATTTGGGATCTGCATACTCGCAGGCAGTGAGGGCATGGAAAGTTCAATTCACGAGACTGTGATATTTCACGAGCTTTTCTGGCGTTTCTTTATGTTATTCTGCTGCAGTCTTTTTAGAAGCTTCGCATGGCACTGCTTCTCTGTGGAGAGCTGTACGCCAGGCCGAATGGTCTTTTGCAGCTACTTCCCATGTTTCGAGGTTTATGCTGAAGGCTTTTAAAGATAATTTTAGTGTGTCTTTAAAGGGCTTTTTTGGGCCTCATTGGAAGCGTTCGCCATTCTGCATCTCGCCAAAGATAATTATATAGTCTGGCATGCGAGCTGCATGACCCGCGCAGCGAATCTGTGATTGCAACATGATGGTATCAATGTTAGTTGGATCCAGTCAACCCAGTATATTACTTTTGCTACAAGAGCATATACCGTGCTATGGTGTCTGCTACATGTAAGGTGGTAACTGTAGTGGCGGTCACATCTTCCGTTAGGAGCAACATTGAGAAAGCCATATTATGTTATGTACTATGACTTTGCGTAGGAGATGACAACTTCCTGTTTGGAATATTGTTGTTCAATGTTGTCAATGTCAGTTTGTTCATCTGTGATGCATCTTCTCATTATTAAAATTGTGTTTAGTACAGCAGTTCTTTGTTTAATTATGTTTAGTACATTAGATCATTGTTAGATTATGTTTGGTATATTAGTTTAGTACATCATGAAAGCATCCATTTGCAATAGAGTTATCTGACTTAGAGAGCGTTTATTAATTAACATAAATCTAGGGAGGTACTAATTGTAGCTTCAAAGGCAATGTTCATAGGTAAATACACTTTTGTCTGAATGAACACAAAATAATGTGCTTTCTTTCCAAACGAGGAAGACTGTGTATCGTTGAGAAGCTATAGTTCGGGAACTAATTAACAGATTCGAAAAAAATATAAAAATAAATGTTAAGAAAAACGATTGTCCTTTAATTTGATGCCATTTATGGCATGGCATTAAAAAAAACACTTGTTTTTTTCGAAATTCCATCCCAGTACTGCTCCAATCTATGTGAGGGACCTTACGTTACAGATTGAAGAGCTGTGTTGCTAGTATAGAGCATAGTGATGCTGGCCTAGAACATAGTGGTACTGGCCTATAAAATGTGGTACTGGCCTAGAACATTGCAGTGCTGGCCTAGAAGATTGTGGTGCTGGTCTAGAAGATTGTGGAGCTGGCCTAGAAGATTGTGGAGCTGGCCTAGAAGATTGTGGAGCTGGACTAGAACATTGTGGAGCTAGACTAGAACATTGTGGAGCTGGACTAGAACATTGTGGAGCTGGACTAGGACATTGTGGAGATGGACTAGAACAGTGTGGTGCTGGACTGGAACACTGTGATGCTGGACTAGAACATTGTGGAGATGGACTAGAACAATGTTGTGCTGGACTATAACATTGCGGTAATATCCTAGAACATTGTGGCGCTGGACTAGAACACCGTGAAACTGATCTAGGACCTTTCCGTGGTGGCCTAGAACAATGTAGTGCTGGACTACAACATTGTGGTGCTGGACTAGAACATTGCGGTAATGTCCTAGAACATTGTGTGCTGGACTAGAACACCGTGAAGCTGTTCTAGGACCTTTCCGTGGTGGCCTAGAACATCGTGAAACTGACCTAGAACATCGTGGAGATGGCCTAGAACATCGTGGAGATGGTCTAGAACATTGTGGAGCTGGATTAGAACACTGTGGAGTAGGACTAGAACATTGTTGTGCTAGACTAGAACACTGTGATTGTGTCCTAGAACACTGACGCTGAGATAGACTGCTAAGTTCAATGGAACAAGTTTCCATGGGCCACTTATATACAAGCCAGTTGCTGGGAAGTGATCGCTGACTGAATTGATCGGTGAACTACGCGACAGTTGAAGAGAAGTGGTGGGTGACTGCACGAGTCCGTCAACTACGCGCCATCTGATGAATGGGAAGTGGCGGCTGACTGCATCAGTCAGTCACCGGCACACAAGTTGACTGATGGGAAGTGGTTGCTGACTAAATGAATCAGTCAACTACACGCCAGTTGACTGATAGGAAGTGGTGGCTGACTGCATGGGTCGGTTCTTCTACGTGACACCTGATGAGAAGTGATGACTGACTGCATGGGTCAGTCACCTAGGCACTAGTTGTCTGATGTAAGTGTGACTTGTATACGATTATCTTTATAACTCAAACGTGTCAAAGTTAATCTAAGTATCATATCATATATTGCTATCGGGGATGAAGAGTCAGAAACTTCATTCTAACAGGGCTTAGCTTTACCCATGCGGATGGGTTGTCAGTTTGTCGAATTCCTTCCTCGCTGCCTCTTCTCCTTAACACCACACCAGTTACTCATTTATAGCTTAGTCGACCTGAGCGTGTCATTAACATCGAACGAACACACTACCTTTGCCGCGATAAGTGTGTTGTCTACTACTACACCCCACATAAGCTTTCCTCTGTTACAAACAAATCTGAAACTCATTCCACAAATTACAAATATAAAAGCGTCATTACATTCAACGTTTCATATTGCCTCTGATATTGAAAATAAGAACACATTAAAGATACACTGAGTAAAAAATAGATTAGATTAACAACACAAGTTAGTAAAGAACAGCGGAAATATATTTAAACAAAAAAAACGAAACGGACAAAAATAGAATAATGAATGAATGCGGCAATGGAAAAACAATATTCCAAATTATTTTTTTTAAACAGAAAAATCATCATTTATAGCTGAACAGACGAGAACAAAGCTGCTTTAAACAAAACGATCTCTCCAAGAGAAATAAATAATGAGAAAAGTCAGTGATCAAAAAACAGGAAATTCAAGTGAAGTAAAAAAAAAATAGACGTAATACTGTGTAAAGGGATTATTCTATCAATTGAAGTGATTTGTTCAGAAGTAAAGGCAAGAAACGAGAATGAAAAATTAGAGAAAAGAAAAAAACCACTTGAATAACTGAATGTAGAAAACGACAAATGAGACGCAATATGTTAATTTGAGGAACCCATTGAAATAAATGGCGATTTGTTATTGCCAGACCAGAGGCAAAAGGTCGTTTTGTAGTTTTTATCGATTTGCTTGGATAATTTATCTTCTTTTTCATCTTCGACCTTCGTACTTCTTTCTTCGTTCTTGTTCTTCGTCTTCTTCTTTTTCTTCTTCTTCTTGTTCATCTTTTCTTCTTCCTCCTCTTCTATTTATTCTTCGTTCTCTTCTTCTTTCTACCGTGTTGTAGCCCAGTGTCGTCTCACTATGTACCGGGCTATAGTCCAGTGTCGTCTCACTTTCTACCCGGTTGTAGCCAAGTGTTGTCTCACTTTCTACCGGGTGGTAGTCCAGTGTCGTCTCACTTTCTATCGGAGGGTAGCCCAGTGTCGTCTCACTTTTTACCGGGCTGTAGTCCAGTTTCGTATCACTTTCTACCGGTTGGTAGCCCAGTGTCGTCTCACTTTCTACCGGGCTGTAGTCCAGTATCGTCTCACTTTCTACCGAGTGGTAGCCCAGTGTCGTCTCACTTTCTACTGGGCTGTAGTCTAGTGTCGTCTCACTTTCTACGGGGTGGTAGCCCAGTGTCGTCTGACTTTCTACCGGTTGGTAGCCCAGTGTCGTCTGACTTTCTACCGGGATGTAGTCTAGTGTCGTCTCACTTTCTACCGGGCTCCCGCCTTTCTTCCAGTGTTATGATTAAGTATTCGTCTTTCGCCTGTCTCGTGGGTCTTTTAACATACTTTACGGCAAATCTTGTCTGCGATGTCAATCCACATTTTCCTACTTCTAGCCCGTCTTCCTGGTGTTCTCCTGTAGAAGGTGCCTGAACAATGTGGTCTGGTTGCATTCTCAAAATGTGGTCTGGTTGCATTCTCACAAAGTGGTCTGGTTGCATTCTCACAAAGTAGGCTGGTTGCATTCTCACAAAGTGGTCTGGTTGCATTCTCACAAAGTAGACAAAAGAAAGTATTCACTGTTGCTCGATGTACTGTAGGCAGAGAATTGTTCAAACTTTATCCCGACTATTCATATTTGTGATTCTGTCTCTTCTGGTGTTGTTAGTGACCTCTCGTATGCATCGCATTTCGCAGGTGACTTACTTTCGTTCCTGTGCCTTAATCAATGCCCATGTCTGGCACTCGTAGCACAGGGTTGATATGAAGATACTAATTATTGCCATATTTTTTTGCTTGGAGAGAAATCTTGGTGTGCCTTAGTAGTGTAGACAGCTGATAAGTCACAGCGCTTTCTCTCTGCACTCTCGTCATTATCTCTATATCGAGTCTGCCATCGGGATCAAGATGCTGAGCAGCGCATGCGCTGCAGTGGTCAGCGACCCATGGCTGACTGCTAACGTCAGGGCCAGCGAACCAGAGCTGCCAAGACCCTTCTACACTTCCAAGTGGTGATCCTGGATAACAGGCTGCAGCAGGACAGACTGGCTAAGGAGAAGGGATCGAAGAGGGAATGCTAACCCGGTACTCATAAAATGTGTTGGACCGAAAGGTGCAAATATCGCAGTCAAGCTGTAAACTACGACACAACGTATTCCGTTTTCTGGACTACATTCTACTACTTAAGCCCTTTCAGGGTATGGTAGCGGCAAATTGAGAACGAACGCAGAAGAAGAAGAAGAATCTGCCTTCTTCAGTAGAAATAGTTGCCAAATATATAAATGATTGTACCTGCTTTATGTTTGCCTCATTCACGCTAATATCAAGTGTTGTATGCATTCTACATATATTCATTGTCTCTGTTCTTGATGTGTTGATATTCACATTCTACTTTTGACAATGCAAGTAGAGTGATCCAAAAGGGCGTTGTAGATTGTGTTTATTGGAGTGGATCAAACATTTGGTTGTCTGCAAAGAGCAATTCGTTGGTACTTTCTGTTTTCTATTTGCATACTGAGTGATTTAATGAATACAAGTGACACAGAGGAGTAGTAAGAGAACGCAGCCATATCTGACGCTGGATGTAATTACAAGAAACCGATAATGTATTTTGTAACAGTAATTTAAAAAAAACAACTAATCGACCAAGTAACATGAGACGGACTATGTATACACTGACTTAATAATTGGCTTCATTCGTTCTCAATCTCCCGCTACCAAACCCTGAACGGGCTTAAGTAGCAGAGAGTAGTCCAGAGAATGGAATGCGTTGTGTCGTAGTTTATAGTTTGACTGCGATATTTGCACCATTCGTTCCAACACATCCGACTTCCCCAAGCATTTTTGTTAGTACCGGGTTAGCCTTCCCTGTTCGATCCCTTCTCCTTAGCCAGTATGCCCTGCTGCAGCCTGTTATCCAGGGTCCCCGCGTAGAGGTGTAGAAGAGTGTTGGCAGCTCTGGTTTGCTGGCCCTGATCTACTACCCAGAGATCTGGGTAAATATTAAAAAAGCCCAGGTGATAAAAATGCCGGTCTCCACCGTGATTTGAACCCGCGACATCTGGGGTAGTTGTCTCGCCGCAGCGACTCAATTTCAACCAGTGTTCGTAAAGCGATCTCAGTCCCGCCAGGCGGAGCGATAGCGCGGGCTTGCGGAAAACGCTCGCCTGCCTTTCCCCGTAGTGCGAATTGGGTGCGGTTTGTTGTAGTGGCTCCTCCACCGAGGTGCGCTAGTCTATTCCCTATCAGGAAACGTGGTCCGTCCGTGGTGATTTATCTAAGGCTTATAGCAGAGCTCGACAGTACGTCTCGCTGGTGGTCCGACTCTCGCAAAGAGCTTGTGACCGGCAAATGGAAAGCAGGAATCGTTGCCTCGAGGCCCTGCGTTCTCCTACAGAGAAGGGCAGGCCGGCAGGCCAAATTGTCTCCAGTCCCAGTGAAATTCATCGCCGAGGTCGTCGGGATCCGTTCTGCACAGAGCGCTGCCATCCCTCCTCGAGCGAGCTCGGTCGGTCGGTCGTCTGGTGCGTGTGGGAGGCCCCTGTCAGGCGGTCCTAGGTCGACGGAGTGAGGGACGGGTGGAACAAACCGTCCGTCCGTCCCGTCAGTCGGTCCCTGCGGCCGTCGTCCCAGCGAGGCTTTTTACACACCCTTCCTCCGCCGACCGGTGTGTGCTGTACACAGTACGTCTCCGACAGATATCTGGTTGATCCTGCCAGTAGTCATATGCTTGTCTCAAAGATTAAGCCATGTATGTCTAAGTTCACACTGTCTCACGGTGAAACCGCGAATGGCTCATTAAATCAGTCGAGGTTCCTTAGATGACACGATCCTACTTGGATAACTGTGGCAATTCTAGAGCTAATACATGCTTACCAAGCTCCGACCCTCGCGGAAAGAGCGCTTTTATTAGTTCAAAACCAATCGTCGTTTCCCCTCGCGGGGTTGCGGCGTCCCCACTGGTGACTCTGGATAACTTTGTGCTGATCGCATGGCCTCATGTGCCGGCGACGCATCTTTCAAATGTCTGCCCTATCAAATGTCGATGGTACGTGACATGCCTACCATGTTTGTAACGGGTAACGGGGAATCAGGGTTCGATTCCGGAGAGGGAGCATGAGAAACGGCTACCACATCCAAGGAAGGCAGCAGGCGCGCAACTTACCCACTCCCGGCACGGGGAGGTAGTGACGAAAAATAACAATACGGGACTCTTTCGAGGCCCCGTAATGGGAATGAGTAAACTTTAAACCCTTTAACGAGGATCTATTGGAGGGCAAGTCTGGTGCCAGCAGCCGCGGTGTTTCCAGCTCCAATAGCGTATATTAAACTTGTTGCAGTTAAAAAGCTCGTAGTTGGATCTCAGGCGCAGGCGGACGGTCCGGCTCGCGCCGGTTCACTGCCCGTTGTCTCCTGCCCTACCGTCTGCCGGCTCTCTCCCACGGGTGCTCTTCGCTGAGCGTCCTGGGTGGCCGGCGCGTTTACTTTGAAAAAATTAGAGTGTTTAAATCAGGCCTCGGCTGCCTGAATAATGGTTCATGGAATAATGGAATAGGACCTCGGTTCTATTTTGTTGGTTTTCGGAACTGGAGGTAACGATTAACAGGGACAAACGGGGGCATTCGTATTGCGGCGTTAGAGGTGAAATTCTTGGATCGCCGCAAGACGAGCTACTGCGAAAGCATTTTTCAAGAATGTTTTCATTAATCAAGAACGAAAGTCAGAGGCGCGAAGACGATCAGATACCGTCGTAGTTCTGACAATAAACGATGCCGACTAGCGATCCGCAGGAGTTGCTTCGATGACTCTGCGGGCAGCTTCCGGGAAACCAAAGTTTGGGTTCCGGGGGAAGTATGGTTGCAAAGCTGAAACTTAAAGGAATTGACGGAAGGGCACCACCAGGAGTGGAGCCTGCGGCTTAATTTGACTCAATACGGCCAACACTGAAATGATTGACATGCCGAGACCACTCTTCTGGGATCTAATATGGAACTGGTGCTGGATTTAGACCCTCAGAAATCTGGGGTTATGCACCCTGTGGCCCGGTTTGGTCTGCATCCAGTGTTCTGAAAAAGGAATTGACGGAAGAGCACTATCAGGAGTGGAGCCTGAGACCTAAATTAACTTAACGCGCCAATACTGCAGAATGACTATCAAAAAGTACACCTTCGTGGGGTCTAATAAATAACATGTGCTGGAATTAGACCCTCGAAAACCTGGGGCTACCCTCTAAGAAACTTGATTGTCTCGCTAAGGGAATTGACGGAAGGGCACCACCAGGGGTGGAACCTGCGGCTTAATTTGACTGAACACGCCAATACTGTAGAACAACTGACAAATCGAGAGCACTGCCGTTTGGGTCTAATAATGAACGTACGCTGGTATTAGACTCACGGATGACAAATCAGCTCTCAAACACTCAAATGAAAGAACGCTACGGAAATCCTTTTTAACTCCGCAGAAACCGCAGATTTCAAATACCTGGTCATTGACAAATAAAAGCCCTCAATAAATTCGTCTGACCAAATAGTGAACGGGTGCTGGAAATAGATCATCTGAAGACAGGTCAGTTTTACCCTACAAATGACAGGGCGTTGCTACGGAAAACCAGCTCAAATCGAGAGGAGCCGCAGACACTTTGGTTCATGTACCAGGCTGATAAGCCAAGGGCGCGAGGCTACCATGTGGGGGATTACGGCCGAACCCTTGTAAGCCGCAATCCCGCCCAAAATCTCAGCACCACCGCAATGGGAGGCTCCTACATGCTCGGGACCTGGGGCTTGCGCCCCAGCCCTATCAGGTAGAGCCACAGTAAGAGGTCCTTGCCGTCCGCCAATCAAAGCGGGCGGACAACTGCTTGATACTCACGCTATACGGCGATGGGGTGCGAAAACACCAACCAAAGACTTAGTACCTGGTCGGGGTGTCGAAAACAGTAGAGCAGCCACCTCACTGTGAACTGTCAAGACTCAACCACTGACCATGAGAGTTGTCCGCACATCAGGCAAACAACATCTCTGTGACATCACCAGGCTTGTCCTCTGGCTGAATGCACTCCGGCTACGATATCTACCTCTGTACGTTATCAGCCATATAACTATCATACTGGACGCAGAAGAGATGCAGACCAGCGGACATTGCACACCTGCCCCATTGTGTCAACACCCCAGGTGGCGGGGAATGCTAGGCGTACCATCTCTGCATAGAAGCCAAGAAAATAAAGGGAAAAAGAGATACCCCACTCACATGCAAATGCTACGTTCCTGGCAGGACGTGACGATCCTGGGATACAGACACACTGGACTGCCTATCTTCCGGGTAAACCAGTCCATCTCATATATCATCACATATCATCATTGCACCCTATAGACACGAGTAGTGAAGACTCGATAGTCTGGTAAGAGAATTTCCATAAGAGAGAAAACTCTGATCATAAACAACTGCTGCCTTGCAGATAGGCTGGGGACAGCCAAAGGCTAAGGAGGGCACCCCTACAGAAACGCCTGTTGAAATCGGATGCACGGGGCCGCAAGCCAAACAAAACAGTGCAACGTAAATCACAGTATGATGGCAGTACAACCTATTAGAAAAACGCATGGCGCTCATCCTGCGGAGTCCCGCCAGGCAGCGATAGTGCCGGGCCCCACGCCTCGAAGGGGCCCACCCTTGACTACTGGTGGTCACCCACCCATGTGTCGTGGAGTCAAGGCACATGGCTATGGGGCAACTTCTATTGGCCAAAACCTCAAGACCCTCAAAATACTACAGTGGAATGCGGAGGGAGTCATTAACAAAAAACTTTCCCTAACACACCACCTGCATGAAGGTAAGATTGACGTGGCGTGTATCCAGGAAACGCACCTCAACAATAACCATAAATTCTCAATCAGAGGATATCAGACCTTCCGTCTAGATAGAGAAGGCCACAAAGGAGGGGTCCTGATACTGACCAGAAACTGCATACCGAGTAGCGCGGTATCTGTCAATCACACCGGACAAGCAGAAATTGTAGGAGTTGACATAATGGCTCAAGAGACGAAGCTCCGCATTTTCAATCTGTACAGACCACCGAACAGAGACCTATCGCTCTCGAGTATGGAGGTCAGAGACTCCAACTGCATAGTAGTTGGAGATTTCAACAGCCAATCGGAGAGATGGGGATACTCTGACACAGACAGCAGAGGTGACGAAGTGGAAGATTGGGAGATAGATGCAAATCTCTCCCTAATCAATAGGCCGGAGGATAGCCCTAGCTTCTATTCAAGAATATGGCATACCACCTCGACTCCAGATTTGGCCTTCTCCACACAGGACATACACCATAAAATAGACCGCCAGGTGCTAAACCAACTGGCAAGTAGCGACCACTGGCCGATCAGGCTAACCATTGACATGGAAGTAGGCCCACAGGAAACAAAACCGCTCCCACGTTGGAATTACAAACGAGCCGACTGGGACAGATTTGCAATCCTAACAGATGGGCTGTGTGAAACCATCAACACACGAAACACCAAAATGAAGCCCATGGTAGAGAGCCTAAGCAAGGCAATAATGCAAGCCGCCACTGAAACCATCCCAAGAGGAGCTAGGAAAAACTATAAGCCCTACTGGAATGATGAGTTGCAGAAAGTGGAAGATGCAGTAACAAATGCTAGGAACATGGCAGAGCGAGAAAAATCCATGGAGGCAAACATCGCCCTCAAAGCCGCAGCGGCGAAGTACAAACACACTCTCAAGCAAACAGCAAGAGAAAGCTTAAAAAATAAAACGGAAAGTCTAAACCTGGACAAAGACGGGAACAAGCTATGGAAGCTAGTCAGAGCCATGAACGACGAAACCCCGTCAAATAAACAAATTACTATCAAGCAGGGCGAGAACTTGATCACAGGTAAGAAAGCCGCAAACGCCTTTGTCGATCACTATGCCAGAGCAAACCACATCGAGGTCCCTGCAGATAAGCATACAGACATTAGCGAAGAACTAAAGGGACACGAAAACATGAATACGGCTCCTGAAGAGCACATGATGGCCAAACTAACAATGCGCGAAATGGAAGAGGCTATGAGAACACTAAAGAAAAGGAAATCTCCCGGAAAAGACGGGATAACAAACGAAATGCTGATGGGGCGGGGCCAAACAGCGAAGAAGAAACTGCTATCGGTTTTGAACCAAAGCTGGAAAAGGGGAATTGTACTACAGGCATGGAAAGATGCAATATTGGTACCAGTACCAAAAACAGAAAAGGACAAAACAGATCCAAATGGATACAGGCCCATAAGTCTACTGAGCTGTGTCGGCAAGCTGATGGAACGGATGATAAACACCAGACTGATGTGGCATCTGGAAGAAAAACGAATACTAATTCCACAGCAAACCGGCTTTAGACAGCACAGATCCACTGAGGACCAGGTCATCCTCATAGCCCAAGAGATAGAAGATGCCTACCAGGCACAGAAACACACAGTAGCTGTTTGGGTGGATCTGGAAAAGGCATTTGACAAAGTCTGGAAAGATGGACTTAGAGTCAAGCTAAGAAGAAGTGATGTCTGTGGGAAGATGTACAAGTGGATCAACCACTACCTCAAACAAAGAACGGCCAGAGTCCAAGTACAAGGGCAGATGAGCAAAAAGGTGACACTCGAGCAGGGAGTACCCCAAGGGGGAGTATTGTCACCCACACTCTTCCTGGTATATATAAACGATATTACAGAGAATATACCAAGAAGAGTCCATAGCTCAATGTTTGCAGACGATCTGGCTATGTGGACCTCTGAAAAGAATCTCACCATAGCAAGAAATCGGATGCAGCAGCCCCTAACATCGCTGGAAGAGTGGGCGAACTCATGGCTGGTCAAAATAAACGAGGAGAAAACCACATGCACAATATTCTCGCTTTCATTAAAACCCCAAAGTACCAAATAAAGTCTAAAGGGCAAAATCCTGCAGCCAAACGACAACCCAACCTATCTGGGAGTCACATTTGATCGGCGCATGACATGGAAAAGTCAGATTGAGAGAAACCGAATGAAAGCCAGAGAAAGAATGGCAATCATGAGGAAACTTGCTGGCACAAGCTGGGGAGCAGACGAAGGCATACTAAAGAAACTGTACACTGGAAGAGTGATACCAGTTCTCGAGTATGGCATTGCGGCATGGACAACAGCAGCGAAGGCGAACTTCGATAAAGTTAACAAACTTCAAAACCAAGCCATGAAAATTATAACAGGTGGCATGAAGTCAACGCCAATTGTAGAACTTGAAAAGATTACAAAACTGCAATCCATGACCGATAGAAGAGACTGCAGAGCCCAGCTGCAGTCAGAGAAACTCCGAAGACTGACGGACCACCCAATGTACCAGAGACTAAACAATTTGGGAAATGGGAAACTAAAGCGGAGAAACTTTGCAGAAATAGCCAAAGCAAAGATGCACGAAGATCCCATAAACACACTAACAACACCAAAACCCATCACTACTGTACGAAAACCTACCTGGAGGCAGGATATAATTCCAGAGGTGGTAGAAAATATACCAGGTATTGCAAACAAAAACGGCCAGACTGAAAAAGAAAGGAGAGACACTACCCTAAGCTTCATAACGAAAAGCTACCCAAGCATGGACTGGACCCATGCATACACCGACGGTTCTGTAACAAACACTACACAGAACGGAGGGGCAGGAGCATTCCTGAACCTACCAAATGGCAGAAAAATAACACTGTCATTCGCTACTGGTAAGTACACAAGCAATTTCAGAGCGGAGGCAGAGGCACTGAGGGCGGCAGTGGAAGAGATGGTGACACACAGTGAAAATGAGAGCCATATAGTCCTGCTGACAGATGCTCTCGCCGTAGTCACATCGCTAAAAAGCCAGAAAAACACTGAGCTTAATGACTTAAGAGCAGCACTCTGCAAAATGTGCCAGCAGTCTGCACCAAAAAGGGTAGTGGTACAGTGGGTTCCGTCACACTGCAACATCCAAGGCAACGAGGTGGCAGACAGACTGGCAAAAGAAGGTGGAAGACTACCACAAACAGATACCAGTATGACGTACGAAGAGTCAAAACGGCTTATCAAAGCCAGATACATGACCAAATGGGAAACCGAACATACTGGTTACACCAAAAACGATGCCTATTACCAGTTGAACCGAAGAGAGCAGGTCGTTGTCTTCAGACTTCGCACTGGCCACAACAGACTGAGGTACCACCTATTCAACAAATTGGAGATAGGGTGTACCGACGAATGCCCGTGCGGTACTGGTAAAATGACCGCTGAACATCTGCTGCAGAACTGCCCGACATACGAGGATCAGAGAGAGCAGATGTGGCCAATACCAGTGGAACTGCAAGACAAGCTCTATGGCAGTAGCGAGAGCCTCAGGATGACCGCCGCTTTTTTCGAAAAAATAATGGTTACTGTCTGACTGTGTACGCAGAAGAAGAAGAAGAAGAACCCGCGACATTCAGCAGGCAAGGCCGACGTCTTACATCGAGACCACCCAGTCCTATAAGGTGAGATAATAAATGGATATATTTGCTTTAGTACGCGTATCTATTGTGACAGTAGATGGAAGAACTAATGGAAGTCGATGTTTGAGTAGAATGGGTCTATTACGACAGAAGGTGGACATACCTTATGGAACGATTTGCTTGATTAGAATGTGTCTTTGTGACAGAAGGGGGAAGCACTAATGGGACTAAACGTTTGAGTAGACGGTGTGTGTTACGGGGGTAGGTGAGAGAACTAATGGACCTACACGTTTGAGTAGACGTTGTGTGTTATGGCGGTAGGTGAGAGAACTAACAGAACTTCGTTTGAGTAGATGGTGTGTGTTATGGCGGTAGGTGAGAGAACTAATAGAACCACGTTTGAGTAGATGGTGTGTGTTATGGCGGTAGGTGAGAGAAATAATGGAACTACACGTTCGAGTAGACGGTGTGTTATGGGGGTAGGTGAGAAAACTAATGGAACTACACGTTTGAGTAGACGGCGTGTTATGGGGGTAGGTGAGAGAACTAAAGGAACTACGCGTTTGAGTACATGGTGTGTGTTATGGCGGTAGGTGAGAGAAATAATTGGAATATTTGCTTTAGAATGTGCGTGTTATATCAGTAGGTGAGAGAACTAATGGGAATATTCCCTTTAGAATTTGTGTGTTATAGCAGTAGGTGAGAGAACTAATGGGAATATTCGCTTTAGAATTTGTGTAGTATGACAGTAGGTGATAAAACTAATGATGATATATCAAGAGCGTGAAGACATGTCATGACACATGATGATGATACTTGGCTGACGTGATCCAAGTGGATCATAGACTAAGGCTTTCAAATGAATGTTGCCTTAAACATGTTACTTCAGACAAGTGTTTTTTATAAATGTTGCAGTAAGCATGTTACTTTAAACAGGTTTATCAGTTCTTCAGTTCGTCAGCGTACGGTTTCAATCTCTCGCTGTTATTCCCTGAACATGGTTTTGCAAGTAGCAGGTTTTGCATGTAGCAGGATGTAGTTTAGAGAACAGAATACGTTGTATGGCTAGTTTACAGCTTGACTGTGATAATTACACCTTTCGGTCCGACACATCGGCCTCCGGCAGTATGTTTGTCAGTAAATGTTGCAGTAAGAAGTGTATTTCAGACAATATTTAAAAACATGTTGAAGTGAATATATTACTTCAGACATTGTGGTCAAAATGCGTAGAGGTGAGTGTAGTACTTCAGACAATGTGGTCAATATGCGTAGAGGTGAGTGTAGTACTTCAGACAATGTGGTCAATATGCGTAGAGGTGAGTGTAGTACTTCAGACAATGTGGTCAATATGCGGAGAGGTGAGTGTACTACTTCAGACAATGTGGTCAATATGCGTAGAGGTGAGTGTAGTACTTCAGACAATGTGGTCAATATGCGTAGAGGTGAGTGTAGTACTTCAGACAATGTGGTCAATATGCGTAGAGGTGAGTGTAGTACTTCAGACAATGTGGTCAATATGCGTAGAGTTGAGTGTAGTACTTCAGACAATGTGGTCAATATGCGTAGAGGTGAGTGTAGTACTTCAGACAATGTGGTCAATATGCGTAGAGGTGAGTGTAGTACTTCAGACAATGTGGTCAATATGCGTAGAGGTGAGTGTAGTACTTCAGACAATGTGGTCAATATGCGTAGAGGTGAGTGTAGTACTTCAGACAATGTGGTCAATATGCGTAGAGGTGAGTGTAGTACTTCAGACAATGTGGTCAATATACGTAGAGGTGAGTGTAGTACTTCAGACAATGTGGTCCAAACAGATACCAGTATGACGTACGAAGAGTCAAAACGGCTTATCAAAGCCAGGTACATTACCAAATGGGAAACCGAACATACTGGTTACACCAAAAACGATGCCTATTACCAGTTGAACCGAAGAGAGCAGGTCGTTGTCTTCAGACTTCGCACTGGCCACAATAGACTGAGGTACCACCTATTCAACAAATTGAAGATAGGGTGTACCGACGAATGCCCGTGCGGTACTGGTAAAATGACAACTGAACATCTGCTGCAGAACTGCCCGACATACGGGGATCAGAGAGAGCAGATGTGGCCATTGCCAGTGGAACTGCAAGACAAGCTCTATGGTAGTGGCGAGAGTCTCAGGACGACCGCCGCTTTTTTCGAAAAAATAATGGTTGCTGTCTGACTGTGTACGCAGAAGAAGAAGAAGAAGACAATGTGGTCAATATACGTAGAGGTGAGTGTACTACTTCAGACAATGAGGTCAATATACGTCGAGGTGAGTGTAGTACTTCAGACAATGTGGTCAATATACGTAGAGGTGAGTGTAGTACTTCAGACAATGTGGTCAATATACGTAGAGGTGAGTGTAGTACTTCAGACAATGGGGTCAATATACGTAGAGGTGAGTGTAGTACTTCAGACAATGTGGTCAATATACGTAGAGGAAGTGTACTACTTCAGACAATGTGGTCAATATACGTCGAGGTGAGTGTATCACTTCAGACAATGTGGTCAATATACGTAGAGGTGAATGTACTACTTCAGACAATGAGGTAAATAGATGTTGAAGTGAACAAGGTTACTTCAGGGATATGCGTTCCATACATATTGCTTCGGTTTGTAGTTTCCAATAAGTCATAGAGTTCAGTTTTAATACGACACAATTAACTGAACGGACACGTATAGGCAAGCACATAGGAAATTACGTACGGACGGGCAGAGAAACGATAGCACGAGTTCTGATTCCTGATGAAGACTGATGTGTCGAACCGAAAGTTGCAAATATCGCAATCAAACTGTAAACTAGCGAGACAGCGCATTCCGTGCTCTGGACTATATCCTGCTACTTGCAAAGCCCTGTTCAGCGATTGGTAGCGGGGGATTGAGAACGAAAGTAGAAAAAGAAGAAGACGACGAAATGACGAGGAAGAGGGATGAGGAGGGGAAGGAAGAGGGGAAGAAGGAGGGATGAGGAGGGGGATGAAGGAGCGAGAGGATGAGGAGGAAGAAGAAAATAACGAAGAAGAAGAAGGATGAGGAGGAGAAGGGAGAGGGGGAGGAAGATTGAGGAAAAAGAAGAAGAAGAAGAAGAAGAAGAAGAAGAAAAGAAGAAGACGTAGTAGAAGAAGATAAGAAGAAAAAGAAGAGGAAGAAGAAGAAGAAGAAGAACGAGAAGGAAAAGAAGAAGAAGAGATAGGATGAATAGCATGAGCAGGAGAAGAAGAGGAAGAGGAAAAGAAAGAGGAAGAAGAAAAAGAAGAAGAAGAAGAAGTAGAAGAAAAAGTACAAAAAGAAGGAAGTGGAGGATGAAGAGAAAGGAGGAAGAGGAAGGAGAAAGAGGAAGGAGGAGGATGAGCAGGAACGGGATGAGTAGTAGAAGGAGGAGGAGGAGGTGGATGATGAGAAGGAAGAAGAGGTGGACGTGTACTAACCTGCACGACTTTCACTATCTGCAGGCTTGACCTGTATTGGCCTGTTCATCTGTGGAAGACATTAGAAGTGGATTAATCGAGCGGCCAGTAACAACGTGATTAGAACATAGGTGGACGGTTGGAAAATGTGTGTCTTTGAGAAGATACTTTCATTAAACTGCAATATTTACACATGGGCTAGACATCTTTTTAAAGCTTTGAATGTTGTTTAGATGATGTGTTGTTATTTATCCACGAAGTCGTCATCCAGATCCACACACAAATTTCAACGTCAGACAAGTTGTTGTATCCCGTGCAAAAAAAACAAAAATCTGGATTATCCGGAAATAAGATACGAACAGCTGTTTGCACCTTCTTGTCAGAAGCATAACACACACTGATCTATACACAAGCAGGGCGTGAATACTGTAATGGGCTTGCTCATTTGATAAGCTTTGCAGTGATGCCTTTCTGCCTGACACGGGTCAACTGCATGCACAGAAGGGATCGGTCGTCTGCCATTGAGCCTTGTCATGCAGGTTCGTCGTGGCTGGATTGTCACCACTTACATACAGTTCGTGCCTACGTCCTGGAAGTACTGACATCCACCCATGCGTCACTATATACCGCAATCATTCTTCGATGCATGTGGATGGACGCACAACCATCCGCTGTATAGCATTCACCCTCATCACGTTGCTTTAACTGTATTTGCGTGTAAGCCACCATTTAGTTGTCTTCTGTGCGCATGTGTCACGTTACTGCCGCACTCCCCTACATGTCCCTATAGTCAGTTCACTAGATATTTTTTTTCACATAAGTGTCACGTAGCTCTAAGCACTGTTGTCATAGTTATAGCGCTGGAGACCAAACTTGTCAAATCGCTCTTCTACATGTTTAATACCATTATCTCCTCCAACAACTTTTAACTTAGTGCATATTTATCGATCACATGATACTGGAAAGAAGCGAAACAAACATAATAAACAGTTTTCACACAATTATGCGCGTATTCATAACAGCTTTCACGAGTATTTAAACAATTTAACATAACGATCTCGTAAAATAGGTTCCTGATCAACAGTATATTGATGTCGACGCTTTGCTACCAGTGCTAAACATGGGCTTCACACAATCTTTGGTGAAAGATCACAACATGTGAGATGAGATGACTTCTGAAAACAATCATCGTAACTATGAGAAATATAAGGCGGGATGAACAGGCGTGAAACAACGTTGAGGCAAGACCATAGGGAACTGGACACACTATACTGGCACATCATACTGGCACACCATACTGACACATCATACTGGCACACCATACTGGCACACCATACTAGCACACCAGACTGGCACATCATCTAATCTAATAGCTGTCCATGGTTGTCGATGAGGACCGCCGACATCATCCTTGTCACATATTTCCCTGTTGGGTGCGCATGTGGCTGAACAGGCCAATGCGGGCACGAAAACATCTGATACATATCGGGCACACGAGGTTTGTAGAAGGGGATGGTGTTCCCGCTGCTCGGGATTTCCGCGTCTCGCGTCTGCTCTGGGCTTTCACAACACGGTCGTCTTCACCGGCAGCTATACCCGATTTGACTGCGCTTCTCCAGTCAGATCTGTTTTGCGCAAGACATTCCCAGGAGTCGATGTCTATCTGGCAACTGTTCAGTGAGTCCTTCAGACCGTCTTTAAAACGTTTCTTTAGGCGCCCTCTCTCGCGCCTTCCCTCTCTCAGCTCGTCGTAGAGAAGCTTTTTTGGGAGCCGCTCGTCTGACATTCGGACGAGGTGTCCGGCCCATCCTAGTCGTGCTTTCTCTAGCAGTGCATGTATGCTGGGCATGTTAGCCCTCGAGAGTACCTCGATGTCAGTGACACGATCTTACCATCGGATGTGGAATATTCGCCTCAGGCAACCTGTGTGGAAGTGGTTTAACCTCCTTGCATGTCCAGAGTACACAGTCCAGCTTTCGCAAGCGTATATTAGGGTTGGAATGATGGTTGCACGGTAGACTTTGAGTTTGGTCTTGACGCTGATGCCACGCCGTGCCCAGACCATCGAGCGCAATCTACCAAAGGCTGTGCTGGCCTTTGCTATTCTGCTTGCCACCTCATCGTTTAGGCTGACAGATCTCGACAGCGTGCTGCCCAGATATGTGAATTTGTCTACGGCATTCAGCGTCTGCCCGCTGACTGTAGTCTCTTGTTTTGTGTACGACATGCCTGGTGCTGGTTGGTACATGACCTCTGTTTTTTTGGCCTTTATGGTCAGGCCAAAATTTTCGCATGCGGCAGTGAACTGGTCCATTCCAACCTGCATGTTCAGTTCTGAGTTGCTCATTAGAGCGCAGTCATCAGCAAATACAAGTTCCCTGATTATGTCTCCAGCAACTTTGGTTTTGGCCTTCATTCTTCTGGGATTGAGTAATTTGCCATCTGTGCGGTACTTTATGGGTATTCCAAGCTCCAGTGATCTAAAAGCGTCTGTCATCGTGGCCGCGAACATCATGCTGAACAAAGTCGGGGCGAGTACCCATCCTTGTTTTACTCCGTTTGATACTAGAAACGTTTTAGAGATTGCACCGCTGTCCCGTACACGAGCACACATGCATTCGTGTAGCTATTTCACCATTGTTATGAGCTTTTTGGGGCAGCCAAGCTTAGACATTATCATCCACAGCCCTCTTCTGTTTAATGTATCAAATGCCTTTGTCAAATCAATACATGTGGTGTACAAGGCCTGATTTTGTTCTCGACACTTCTCTTGTACTTGGCGAGCGGCAAAAATCATGTCCACTGTTCCTCTTCCGGCTCTGAATCCACATTGGCTTTCTGGGAGGTGGTGGCTTTGTTCAAGGTGTTTGTTGAGCCTGTTTAGCAGTAAGCGCGCTAGGATCTTGCCTGCTACGGAGAGTAGCGATATTCCACGATGATTGTCGCATTCCTGACGGTTGCCTTTTCTTTTTTACAGGTGAACGATTGAGGCGTCCTTTAGCTCCTGCGGAATTTTTCCTTCAGCCCACATGTGACAGAAGAGTTCAGTTATCCTTCTGGTGAGGGCCAGCTGTCTTATATACCTCTGCTGGTATTGCAATGGCTCCTGGAGTTTTTCCTATAGATAGGGAACTGATTGCCCTGTCGACTTCCTCCTCAGTGATGACTTCATCCAACGCCAGGTTCAGTTCCACCTGCGGCATTCGCCGGATGACCTCTTCATTTATGGACGATGGGTGGTTTAGCATTTTGCAGAAGTGGTCTGCCCATCTGTCTAGAATTTGAACCTTATCTGTTAGCAGTGCTCCATCTGCACTGCGAACTGGAGAATTACTAGAGGGCTGCGGGTCGTAGAGAGCTTTCAGTGCCTCGTAAAACCGTTTGGTGTCATGACGCTCGGCGAACATCTTAATTTCGTCAGCTCTTTTGCTGAGCCAGGAGTCTTGCATCTCTCTAAGCCTGGTCTGGACAGCTTTGCGAGCAGTATTGAAGGCAGCTTTTGCTGCCGGATATGGTGTGTCCCTCTGGTATTCCCTGTGCGCTTCATGTTTTGCATCGAGAAGGTCCTGTATTTCCAGATCGTTCTCATCAAACCAGTCCTTATGCGTGCGCGTGAGTTGGCCAATGTGTTTGACAGCTGTATAGTAGAGTGTGTATCTCAATGATGCCCAATTCTCTTCGATGTCGTTCTTTTCAAAACGAAGCTCAGATAGTCTGCCCCCAAGCTCTTCCTGGAAGCCTTCTCTCGTGGGTTCGAATTTCAGCTGAGAGACATTTAGCCTCATCGGTGGTTTCTTTCCCTGGGGCGCATTTTGGGCTGGATCTTGAAGTTTAGCTTGGCAATGACAAGTCGATGGTCGGTCCAACATTCTGCACCACACATGCTCTACGTTACCATAGTATCCGCTCGATCCCTACGTCTGATGATAATGTAATCAATGATGTGCCAGTGGCGGGACATTGGGTGCATCCATGTGGTTCTATTTCGGACAGGAAGTCGGAAAGCTGTGTTTGTAATGAGTAGTTCCTTTGCGGCACATATCCTCAGAAGGAGCAGTCCGTTACTATTGCATTTTCCGATACCATGTCTGCCAATGGCCCCCTCCCAGGCTGTATGGTCTGTGCCAACCCTAGCGTTAAAATGACCGAGGATGATCAGTTTGTCAGATTTGGGGACTGCAGCGACGAGCGCCTCAAGGTCCTCATAAAACTTATCTTTTGTTTCCTGAGGATTTGTCATTGTGGGTGCGTATGCACTGATAAGTGTGGCATGGCTCCCTCCTATTAGAGGGAGAAGCAGTGTAATCAGGCGGTCATTAATTCCTCTGGGCATGCTTGTGAGCTTGTCGACCATGTTGGTCTTGATGCAAAGCCAACTCCAGCTTCACGGCGTTCTTCTTTGCTTCTTTTCGGCCGCTACAGAAGAAAGTATAACCAGCGCCTTCTTCTGTGATCTGCCCTTCCTCTGACAGTCGTGTCTCGCTCAGGGCAGCTATACATATGTTGTATCTAGCCAGTTCCATGGCGATCAGTGTTGTCCGTCGTTCGGGTCTGTTTGCTTTGGCGTTGTCCAGTAGCATTCCATGTTGCAAGCGTGATGGGTAGTTTTCGTGATCGTTTTCTGCTTGTTCCGCCGCTGCAGTTTGGGGGCCCTGCCAGTTGCGAGTGGCTAGTCAGGGTGTGATCTGTAGGGTGATATCGTAAGTTTCGCAATGTGTTTATAGTGAGGCAGATGTGAGCAGGATCTTCCTCACTCTCTCGTCCGGACTCAACCTGTTCTAGAGACATGCCATTGTCAAGATTTCTAGTGAAGGGTTCGGATGCAGCGTGTGCCTCATTATCTCGGTAGCCCTTCCCTTCTCTTTTATCGCTGGGGTTGAGCTTTGAGGTATCTGTTTCTGAGTGCATTTGTTTGTGTATTCTTCTTCTACCTCTATTTCCTCTGGTCTTTCGCCTTGATTGTATACTTGTGAGTTCCGATGTCTCCTCGGTTAAGTGTATTTTCAGGAGACGCAACAGATGTAGATCTGAGTTTGAAGGGACGTAGTGTGCTGATCGAAGCGCGATGAGCTCCTTTCTGAAGTACGGTCTGTTTGACGGGGTCAGGATGACCTCAATCGTTTCAGTGTTCATGCTTCGTTATCTGGGTCACGATACAGCACGGAGAGACACTAACTTTTGGCCGGGTCAAGTTTCGGCCACGCTTTGTCCCATCGAACTGTACACATAAGTCAACCTATCACGAATAAAAATACACTGTTATATACTTCGTTGCATCACTTTTGTCCCTTTCGTATGCTTAATTCACAAGTCGGCACATTTATACCCAGGAATCACGTTAATAGTCCGAGAGTTATTATAGAAAACTCAAACAAAACACAGTTTTATCAAGAGGAAAATCAACTGCGACCATGCCCGGCGCCATCTTGACCCACTATGGCCCACCATACTGGCACATCATACTAGCACACCATACTGGCACACCATACTGTCACACCATACTGGCACACAATACTGGCACATCCTACTGGCACACCATACTGGCACACAGTACTGGCACAGAACTGGCACATCATACTGACACACAGTACTCTCACATCATACTGGCACACCATATTGGTACACCATACTGGCACATCATACTGGCACATCATCCTGGAAGACCATACTGGCACATCATACTGGTACATCATAATGGCACATCATACTGGCGTATCATACTGGCGCACCATACTGGCACATCATACTGGCAAACCATACTGGCACATCCTACTGGCAAACCATACTGGCACACGTTACTGGCACACCATACTGGCACACGTTACTGGCACATCATACTGGCACACCATACTGGGTCATTTTACTGGTACATTATACTGGCACACCAGAACCACACACAATACACTGACGAAGAACACAATATCTATTACATGTAGTGCTCCCTAAAAACAGGCTGTTTTCAAGGCAGCCTGGCTGACGAGATGTGGATCGATGTGATCTCCGTAGTAGTGATCGCGAGGCAGATTAAGCTAAGCATAATAAAACCGCCTGGAGGACCACGGTCCACCTTCTTCGGCATGCTCTGGATGTGAGAAAATCTGCTAAAACCCGTAATTTCACATCTTTTAGAGGGAGCATACAAGAGTAAACTTACTCTCTGGGGGCATAAAGCAACAAACAGCAAGATCATGTGCCGAATATACTGACGAGGTTGAAAAAGAAGTTCGGCCATCTAATGAGAATGCAACTTGATCGACTACCCTTGTGCGTATATAACACACGAGGATAGGTTTTTATCCGTGGGCGACTGATAACCAGATGGATATAACATGTTGCAGATAATGCGTTAACGAGACACGGTGAAAGCAAACAAGCCTGTGCTACATCTGTCTTATTGACATTGCGTCAGTTAGTCTATCTTTGAATGATGTACGCTTGTTTAGAAGGCATTATAACATAGAGTATACAAACCTTCTATCATTACTTATTAATTTATTGCTGTTTGGCCGTTGCATTTTTCTCAGTTGTTTGATTAATTAAAGGAAAGGATAAAGCAGATGAGCTAACAAAAGGCGGGGGTGGCGGCACTCAGACTCGCCATTCCCAGAGCTATAAAGAAGCAGAGACACTCAGTATAGACACACTTGGAATTGATGGGTAGACAAATATCTTTCTACTCAGAACGGGACATTGCAGACTCAAGGCCCACCTCCACAGAATAGGTCTTAGAGGCACCGTGACGTGCGATTATGGGGCACAAAGGAAACACCAGAGCTCATCCTGCAGGACTGCCCTACTTATGGAAATCAAAGAGAAGCAGTCTGGCCCATCGAGCGACCATCCTCGAAAACCTGACATGCACCTTCTCGTACGTGGTCATCGATCGAGAGAAACCGAATGAGAGCCAGGGAAAGAATGGCAATCATGAGGAAACTTGCTGGCACAAGCTGGGGAGCAGACGAAGGCATACTTAAGAAACTGTACACTGGAAGAGTGAGACCAGTGCTAGAGTATGGCATTGCGGCATGAACAACAGCAGCAAAGGCGAACTTCGATAAAGTTAGCAAACTTCAAAACCAAGCCATGAGAATTATAACAGGAGGCATGAAGTCAACGCCAATTGTAGAACTTGAAAAGATTACAAAACTGCAATCCATGGCCGATAGAAGAGACTGCAGAGCCCAGCTGCAGTCAGAGAAGCTCCGAAGACTGACTGACCATCCTTCTTCTTCTTCTTCTGCGTACACAGTCAGACAGTAACCATTATTTTTTCGAAAAAAGCGGCGGTCATCCTGAGGCTCTCGCCACTGCCATAGAGCTTGTCTTGCAGTTCCACTGGTAATGGCCACATCTGCTCTCTCTGATCCTCGTATGTCGGGCAGTTCTGCAGCAGATGTTCAGCGGTCATTTTACCAGTACCGCACGGGCATTCGTCGGTACACCCTATCTTCAATTTATTGAATAGGTGGTACCTCAGTCTGTTGTGGCCAGTGCGAAGTCTGAAGACAACGACCTGCTCTCTTCGGTTCAACTGGTAATAGGCATCGTTTTTCGTGTAACCAGTATGTTCGGTTTCCCATTTGGTCATGTTTCTGGCTTTGATAAGCCGTTTTGACTCTTCGTACGTCATACTGGTATCTGTTTGTGGTAGTCTTGCACCTTCTTTTGCCAGTCTGTCTGCCTCCTCGTTGCCTTGGATGTTGCAGTGTGACGGAACCCACTGTACCACTACCCTTTTTGGTGCGGACTGCTGGCACAGTTTGCAGAGTGCTGCTCTTAAGTCATTAACTTCAGTGTTTTTCTGGCTTTTTAGCGCTGTGACTACGGCGAGAGCATCTGTCAGCAGGACTATATGGCTTTCATTTTCACTGTGTGTCACCATTTCTTCCACTGCCGCCCTCAGTGCCTCTGCCTCCGCTCTGAAATTGCTTGTGTACTTACCAGTAGCGAATGACAGTGTTATTTTTCTGCCATTTGCTAGGTTCAGGAATGCTCCTGCCCCTCCGTTCTGTGTAGTGTTTGTTACAGAACCGTCGGTGTATGCATTGGTCCAGTCCATGCTTGGGTAGCTTTTCGTCATGAAGCTTAGGGTAGTATATCTCCTTTCTTTTTCAGTCTGGCAGTGTTTGTTTGCAATACCTGGTATATTTTCTACTACCTCTGGGAATATATCCTGCCTCCAGGTAGGTTTTCGTACAGTAGTGATGGGTTTTGGTGTTGTTAGTGCGTTTATGGGATCTTCGTGCATCTTTGCTTTGGCTATTTCTGCAAAGTTTCTCCGCTTTAGTTTCCCATTTCCGAAATTGTTTAGTCTCTGGTGCATTGGATGGTCGGTCAGTCTTCGGAGTTTCTCTGACTGCAGCTGGGCTCTGCAGTCTATTCTATCGGTCATGGATTGCAGTTTTGTAATCTTTTCAAGTTCTACAATTGGCGTTGACTTCATGCCACCTGTTATAATTCTCATGGCTTGGTTTTGAAGTTTGTTAACTTTATCGAAGTTCGTCTTCGCTGCTGTTGTCCATGCCGCAATGCCATACTCGAGAACTGGTCTCACTCTTCCAGTATACAGTTTCTTTAGTATGCCTTCGTTTGCTCCCCAGTTTGTGCCAGCAAGTTTCCTCATGATTGCCATTCTTTCTCTGGCTTTCATTCGGTTTCTCTCAATCTGACTTTTCCATGTCATGCGCCGATCAAATGTGACTCAAAGATAGGTTGGGTTGTCGTTTGGCTGCAGGATTTTGCCATTTAGACTTAATTTGGTCCTTTGGGGTTTTAATGAAAGCGAGAATATTGTGCATGTGGTTTTCTCCTCGTTTATTTTGACCAGCCATGAGTTCGCCCACTCTTCCAGCGATGTTAGGGCCGTCTGCATCCGATTTCTTGCTATGGTGAGATTCTTTTCAGAGGTCCACATAGCCAGCTCGTCTGCAAACATTGAGCTATGGACTCTTCTTGGTATATTCTCTGTAATATCGTTTATATATACCAGGAAGAGTGTGGGTGACAATACTCCCCCTTGGGGTACTCCCTGCTCGAGTGTCACCTTTTTGCTCATCTGCTCTTGTACTTGGACTCTGGCCGTTCTTTGTTTGAGGTAGTGGTTGATCCACTTGTACATCTTCCCACAGACATCACTTCTTCTTAGCTTGACTCTAAGTCCATCTTTCCAGACTTTGTCAAATGCCTTTTCCAGATCCACCCAAACAGCTACTGTGTGTTTATGTGCCTGGTAGGCATCTTCTATCTCCTGGGCTATTAGGATGACCTGGTCCTCAGTGGATCTGTGCTGTCTAAAGCCGGCTTGCTGTGGAATTAGTATTCGTTTTTCTTCAAGATGCCACATCAGTCTGGTGTTTATCATCCGTTCCATCAGCTTGCCGACACAGCTCAGTAGGCTTATGGGCCTGTATCCATTTGGATCTGTTTTGTTCTTTCCTGTTTTTGGTACTGGTACCAGTATTGCATCTTTCCATGCCTGTGGTACAATTCCCCTTTTCCAGCTTTGGTTCAGGACCGATAGCAGTTTCTTCTTCGCTGTTTGGCCCAGCTCCATCAGCATTTCGTTTGTTATCCCGTCTTTTCCGGGAGATTTCCTTTTCTTTATTGTTCTCATAGCCTCTTCCATTTCGCGCATTGTTAGTTTGGCCATCATGTGCTCTTCAGTAGCCGTATTCATGTTTTCGTGTCCCTTTAGCTCTTCGCTAATATCTGTATGCTTATCTGCAGGGACCTCGATGTGGTTTGCTCTGGCATGGTGATCGACAAAGGCGTTTGCGGCTTTCTTACCTGTGATCAAGTTCTCGCCCTGCTTGATAGTAATTTGTTTATTTGACGGGGTTTCGTCGTTCATGGCTCTGACTAGCTTCCATAGCTTGTTCCCGTCTTTGTCCAGGTTTAGACTTTCTGTTTTATTTTTTAAGCTTTCTCTTGCTGTTTGCTTGAGAGTGTGTTTGTACTTCGCCGCTGCGGCTTTGAGGGCGATGTTTGCCTCCATGGATTTTTCTCGCTCTGCCATGTTCCTAGCATTTGTTACTGCATCTTCCACTTTCTGCAACTCATCATTCCAGTAGGGCTTATAGTTTTTCCTAGCTCCTCTTGGGATGGTTTCAGTGGCGGCTTGCATTATTGCCTTGCTTAGGCTCTCTACCATGGGCTTCATTTTGGTGTTTCGTGTGTTGATGGTTTCACACAGCCCATCTGTCAGGATTGCAAATCTGTCCCAGTCGGCTCGTTTGTAATTCCAACGTGGGAGCGATTTTGTTTCCTGTGGGCCTACTTCCATGTCAATGGTTAGCCTGATCGGCCTGTGGTCGCTACCGGCCAGTTGGTTTAGAACCTGGCGGTCTATTTTATGGTGTATGTCCTGTGTGGAGAAGGCCAAATCTGGAGTCGAGGTGGTATGCCATGTTCTTGAATAGAAGCTAGGGCTATCCTCCGGCCTATTGATTAGGGAGAGATTTGCATCTATCTCCCAATCTTCCACTTCGTCACCTCTGCTGTCTGTGTCAGAGTATCCCCATCTCTCCGAGTGGCTGTTGAAATCTCCAACTACTATGCAGTTGGAGTCTCTGACCTCCATACTCGAGAGCGATAGGTCTCTATTTGGTGGTCCGTACAGATTGAAAATGCGGAGCTTCGTCTCTTGAGCCATTATGTCAACTCCTACAATTTCCGCTTGTCCGGTGTGATTGACAGATACCGCGCTACTCGGTATGCAGTTTCTGGTCAGTATCAGGACCCCTCCTTTGTGGCCTTATCTATCTAGACGGAAGGTCTGGTATCCTCTGATTGAGAATTTATGGTTATTGTTGAGGTGCGTTTCCTGGATACATGCCACGTCAATCTTACCTTCATGCAGGTGGTGTGTTAGGGGACTGACCATCCAATGCACCAGAGACTAAATAATTTGGGAAATGGGAAACTAAAGCGGAGAAACTTTGCAGAAATAGCCAAAGCAAAGATGCACGAAGATCCCATAAACGCACTAACAACACCAAAACCCATCACTACTGTACGAAAACCTAACTGGAGGCAGGATATATTTCCAGAGGTGGTAGAAAATATACCAGGTATTGGAAACAAAAACTGCCAGACTGAAAAAGAAAGGAGAGATACTACCCTAAGCTTCATATCGAAAAGCTACCCAAGCATGGACTGGACCCATGCATACACCGACGGTTCTGTAACAAACACTACACAGAACGGAGGGGCAGGAGCATTCCTGAACCTACCAAATGGCAGATAAATAACACTGTCATTCGCTACTGGTAAGTACACAAGCAATTTCAGAGCGGAGGCAGAGGCACTGAGGGCGGCAGGTGAAGAAATGGTGACACACAGTGAAAATGAAAGCCATATAGTCCTGCTTACAGATGCTCTCGCCGTAGTCACAGCGCTGAAAAGCCAGAAGAACACTGAGCTTAATGACTTAAGAGCAGCACTCTGCAAACTGTGCTAGCAGTCCGCACCAAAAAGGGTAGTGGTACAGTGGGTCCCATCACACTGCAACATCCAAGGCAACGAGGAGGCAGACAGACTGGCAAAAGAAGGTGCAAGACTACCACAAACAGATACTAGTATGACGTACGAAGAGTCAAAACGGCTTATCAAAGCCAGATACATGACCAAATGGGAAACCGAACATACTGGTTACACCAAAAACGATGCCTATTACCAGTTAAACCGAAGAGAGCAGGTCGTTGTCTTCTGACTTCGCACTGGCCACAATAGACTGAGGTACCACCTATTCAACAAATTGAAGATAGGGTGTACCGACGAATGCCCGTGCGGTACTGGTAAAATGACCTCTGATCATCTGCTGCAGAACTGCCGGACATACGAGGATCAGAGAGAGCAGATGTGGCCATCACCAGTGGAACTGCAAGACAAGCTATATGGCAGTGGCGACAGCCTCAAGATGACCGCCGCTTTTTTCGAAAAAATAATGGTTACTGTCTGACTGCGTACGAAGAAGAAGAAGTTGACCGAAAAAGAAGAACTCGAATTCATTAAAGTTCCGCCCTGCTTTCTTCTTCACTTTCCATCTGCAATTATCAGTCATTAGATGCACTTCGTTTTCGTATTGTCAGTGTTACCAATCAGTTAAGCTGTTGAAATCAGTATTAAGCACAAAACAGGTTGGCTCAAGGGACGCAATCGCACAAAAACTGAAATGCAATGAAGTTAGTTAGAGTTACATCCATTGGAGTTACTACAAGCGTGGTGTCCTGTGGAAAACATAAAGAGGTCGGGGTGTGAAGAGGACAGGAAGACTAGTAAACTTACTCATTGTCTGCAATAAACAGCAAACAACAACAACAGTTACTGAATGGACCCTTGAAATATAATATGTATGTCACTTCTGATGCTCCTGTGTTCATAAACATTACCCATCCGAATAGTGGCAAACATTTGCAGATCTATCATGCATAAAGTAATCGTGTCTTCTTCTATCGCCATTTTTTTACCATACGATGTGCAATTACATATTTATAGTAACATTGACATGTAGAGGAACACATGTGTAACATGACATTAGTAAAATATCATGTGTGCATCACTGATATAAATATAGGGATATGAGTATAACCTGACTTAAGTAGGGAGACATGTGTAGAACCTGACATAAGTAGACAGACATGAGTAGAACCTGACAAAAGTAGAAAAACATGTGTGGAACCTGACTTAAGTAGAGGAACATGTGTGGAACCTGACTTCAGCAGAGGAACATGTTTGGAATATAACATAAGTAGAGGATTATGTGTGGAACCTGACTTAAGTAGAGGGGCATGTGTGGAACCTGACTTAAGTTAAGGAACATGTGTGAAACCTGACTTAAATAGAGGGACAAGTGTGGAACCTGACTTAAGCAGATGAACATGTGTAGATCCTGACTTAAGTAGAGGAACATATGTAGAAACTGACTTAAGTAGAGGGGCATGTGTGGAACCTGACTTAAGTAGAGGAACATGTGTGGAACCTGACTTAAGTAGAAGAACATGTGTGGAACCTGACATAACTAGAGTAACATGTGTGGAACCTGATATAACTAGAGTAACATGTGTGGAACCTGACACAACTAGAGCAACATGTGTGGAACATGACATAACTAGAGTAACATGTGTCGAGCCTGACATAACTAGAGTAATATGCGTGGAACATGACATTACTAGAGTAACATGTGTGGAACATCACATACGTAGAGGGACATGTGTGGAACCTCGCATAATTATAAGAACATGTGTGAAACCTGACTTAAGTAGAGGAACATGTGTGGAACCTGACACAACTAGAGAAACATGTGTGTATCACTGACTTAACTAGTGAAGCGAGTGTTTACCTATGATATAAGTAGTGTATCTCGCATACATCACTGACATAAGTAGTTTAGCGTGTCTACACAACTGACCCATTAAGTGAACCTTGTGTATTACGACTGTGACATACGTATTGACTCTTTTGTATCCCACTGACCTAACATCTGTTGTTGCTTTCAGAAGTTACTCACGCTGAATTAATAATTCATTACGGGTTTGTATTGTAACAAGTTGCAATGCATTTTCGTACATCACAAAGCGTACTGAAGAATGTGTGATTGGGTTCTTCTGGATGCAGTGCAGTGGTGTGCTTCGTGGCACTGTATGTAGGGTAGTGCTAGGCTTCTTCACACTGGATGTAGTGTAGTACTAGGCTTCGTCACACTGGATGTAGTGTAGTACTAGGCTTCGTCACACTGGATGTAGTGTAGTACTAGGCTTCGTCACACTGGATGTAGTGTAGTACTAGGCTTCGTCACACTGGATGTAGTGTAGTACTAGGCTTCGTCACACTGGATGTAGTGTAGCACTAGACTTCGTCACACTGGGTGTAAGGTAGTACTAGGCTTCGTCACACTGGATGTAGTGTAGCACTAGACTTCGTCACACTGGATGTAGTGTAGCACTAGACTTCGTCACACTGGATGTAGTGTAGTTTTTGGCTTCTTTGCATAATCGCAATGATGATGATGACAGTGGGATTTTCATGAGCATGTTCCAAAGAACTTGGTTCCGATGGATGTGGGCACATCTTTGAGTTATGCCGTTAGCAGCATATTTACCGAAATGCCTACACAATAATATCAGTCGAAGAGAAGGAGTCAGTGAGGGATGAGTAAGATGTCATTGAGGCAGTGCACTTTCAGGCAGGGTGCTTTCAGACAGATGGGGAACATGCAGACTGGGGACGGGCAGTGTGGGCGGGCAGAGTGGAGACTGGCAGAGTGAGAGCGTGCAGACTGGGGAGATGCAGACTGTTGACTGGCAGACTGGGAACGGCCAGATTAGGGACGATTAAACTTTGGACGAAGAGACTGAGGACAGGAAGACTAGGGATGCACAGCATGGGGACGGCCAGAATGGGGACGGCCAGAATGGGGACGGCCAGAATGGGGACGGCCAGAATGGGGACTAGTAGAATGGGGACGGGCATCATGGGGACGGGCAGTTTAGGAACGAGCAGACTGAGGACGGTCAGACTGGGGACAGTAAGACCTGAGAGAGAAAATTGTACCGGAAGTTATGCCTGGTAAAAAAGACTACTAAAACTGGACGCACTCGCCCATACAATTAACGCAATAGTGCAAAGTTTGTTGGCTTCAGGAGGATGCAGACCACAACAACATTAACGACATCTCGACGAGACACATTGAATATCGTTTATTGACGTCTAGGTTATCACTACCGCAATTATCGCCATCTCCATCAAGACTTTCACATGCCATTTACTTTGACACTAGCGATTGTGATCTATCTTTCCTTGAAACAGTTCACTGCTTCGTACGTTCAACCTTACTCGGATCAATCTAACGGATATCTCTTCTGTACTGGTCTAATCTCTTCTGTACTGGTCTACGTTTCCCTAACTGTTGATGCGTCTCACTGTTCCTGTTTCAAAATAGCAAATAATGATTCACATCATCTATGTAGCTCGTACTACTAAGGATTTCACGGTTCGTTTGTTCACAATCTAATGTGTACAACTGTGGTTCTTTTTTTCTTGAATGTCCACGATGAACAGCCATACATTAATATTGATTCTTGTTTACTGAACGCCCATTCGTCGTAAGCACCCATTAATCCTGGTTCTTTATGCATTATACGTCAGCATTATCATTAGATATACGAACGTAGAAATACGACGGATTGTAGAAAACTCTAGTGAGCCTGTTGATGATCTGTTCACAGCTATCAAAATGAAAAAGCTGACTTGGTATGGGCACGTCATAAGGTCGAGCGCAATTACAAATGCAATACTGCATATTACGTACCAGGAAAGAGAGGACGGGGACGTCTAATGAAGAGATGGGCGGACATCAAGGAGTGGTCAAACCTTCTTTCTGGTGGGGCACGACTGACGGCAGCGGACAGAGAGAGATGACATGGGATTGTGGGAGTGACTTCAAGTGTGCCCACACGACTTGATGAGTTACCAGATGAGCTGAACTGATTAAAATCAGCAAGCCAAATTGGCAATGAAAATGGCAAATGCAATATTTGATATGATAGAAAGACAAATTAAATACAGGAGCAAAAAATGTGATAGTCAAACTGTATCAAGCTTCTTCTTCTTCTTCTGCGTACGCAGTCAGACAGTAACCATTATTTTTTCGAAAAAAGCGGCGGTCATCCTGAGGCTGTCGCCACTGCCATAGAGCTTGTCTTGCAGTTCCACTGGTAATGGCCACATCTGCTCTCTCTGATCCTCGTATGTCGGGCAGTTCTGCAGCAGATGTTCAGCGGTCATTTTACCAGTACCGCACGGGCATTCGTCGGTACACCCTATCTTCAATTTGTTGAATAGGTGGTACCTCAGTCTATTGTGGCCAGTGCGAAGTCTGAAGGCAACGACCTGCTCTCTTCGGTTCAACTGGTAATAGGCATCGTTTTTGGTGTAACCAGTATGTTCGGTTTCCCATTTGGTCATGTATCTGGTTTTGATAAGCCGTCTTGACTCTTCGTACGTCATACTGGTATCTGTTTGTGGTAGTCTTGCACCTTCTTTTGCCAGTCTGTCTGCCTCCTCGTTGCCTTGGATGTTGCAGTGTGACGGAACCCACTGTACCACTACCCTTTTTGGTGCGGACTGCTAGCACAGTTTGCAGAGTGCTGCTCTTAAGTCATTAAGCTCAGTGTTTTTCTGGCTTTTTAGCGCTGTGACTACGGCGAGAGCATCTGTCAGCAGGACTATATGGCTCTGATTTTCACTGTGTGTCACCATTTCTTCCACTGCCACCCTCAGTGCCTCTGCCTCCGCTCTGAAATTGCTTGTGTACTTACCAGTAGCGAATGACAGTGTTATTTTTCTGCCATTTGGTAGGTTCAGGAATGCTCCTGCCCCTCCGTTCTGTGTAGTGTTTGTTACAGAACCGTCGGTGTATGCATGGGTCCAGTCCATGCTTGGGTAGCTTTTCGTTATGAAGCTTAGGGTAGTATATCTCCTTTCTTTTTCAGTCTGGCAGTTTTTGTTTGCAATACCTGGTATATTTTCTACCACCTCTGGGAATATATCCTGCATCCAGGTAGGTTTTCGTACAGTAGTGATGGGTTTTGGTGTTGTTAGTGCGTTTATGGGATCTTCGTGCATCCTTGCTTTGGCTATTTCTGCAAAGTTTCTCCGCTTTAGTTTCCTATTTCCCAAATTGTTTAGTCTCTGGTGCATTGGATGGTCGGTCAGTCTTCGGAGTTTCTCTGACTGCAGCTGGGCTCTGCAGTATCTTCTATCGGTCATGGATTGCAGTTTTGTAATCTTTTCAAGTTCTACAATTGGCGTTGACTTCATGCCACCTGTTATAATTCTCATGGCTTGGTTTTGAAGTTTGTTAACTTTATCGAAGTTCGCCTTCGCTGCTGTTGTCCATGCCGCAATGCCATACTCGAGAACTGGTCTCACTCTTCCAGTGTACAGTTTCTTTAGTATGCCTTCGTCTGCTCCCCAGCTAGTGCCAGCAAGTTTCCTCATGATTGCCATTCTTTCTCTGGCTTTCATTCGGTTTCTCTCAATCTGACTTTTCCATGTCATGCGCCGATCAAATGTGACTCCCAGATAGGTTGGGTTGTCGTTTGGCTGCAGGAATTTGCCATTTAGACTTAATTTGGTACTTTGGGGTTTTAATGAAAGCGAGAATATTGTGCATGTGGTTTTCTCCTCGTTTATTTTGACCAGCCATGAGTTCGCCCACTCTTCCAGCGATGTTAGGGCCGTCTGCATCCGATTTCTTGCTATGGTGAGATTCTTTTCAGAGGTCCACATAGCCAGATCGTCTGCAAACATTGAGCTATGGACTCTTCTTTGTATATTCTCTGTAATATCGTTTATATATACCAGGAAGAGTGTGGGTGACAGTACTCCCCCTTGGGGTACTCCCTGCTCGAGTGTCACCTTTTTGCTCATCTGCCCTTGTACTTGGACTCTGGCCGTTCTTTGTTTGAGGTAGTGGTTGATCCACTTGTACATCTTCCCACAGACATCACTTCTTCTTAGCTTGACTCAAAGTCCATCTTTCCAGACTTTGTTAAATGCCTTTTCCAGATCCACCCAAACAGCTACTGTGTGTTTCTGTGCCTGGTAGGCATCTTCTATCTCCTGGGCTATGAGGATGACCTGGTCCTCAGTGGATCTGTGCTGTCTAAAGCCGGCTTGCTGTGGAATTAAACTGTATCAAGCATTACTGAGACCTAGATTGGAGTACTGTGTACATGTGTGGAATCCTTCCTTATCGTGCATGGGGTTTATGCATGATGGAACTGATACACATAAGAGCAACATAGCTGATAGTGGGAATACGGAATTATAATTTTGACGAAAGCACCAAAAAAAACAAAAAAACAACAACCCTAGCCTACAATGTTTAGAAATGAGAAGAATCCGAGGTTTATATGATAATGTAGGGAAATGAAAAAATTACTATAATAAAAGTTATTCACTTCACATTAAAACCACCAAACAAAAAAACAAGAGGGCAAAGCTACACAGTATTTAAAGCACGGTTTACAATTGATATTGCGGAATATTTTCTTAGAGTGTGGAGAATGCATAGCCACAGGGAAAACAATGAGGTAGGTTCAATTAATGTACCCAAGAATAGATATAACGTACACATTTATATATATATATTAAATAAATATTTTATATTCAGATCACATCGATCACCCACGTCATTAGCCAGACTACCAAGAAGAACGGTAAGTTTCCATGGATCAACTGCGAGGAAGTAGAAGTGAGGGTCTGGGCCAGTATATTTTGCCTGACCCGGACTAACATGTCTGATCAATATGTTTTGCCTGACCTTGACTAACGTGTCTGATCAATATGTTTTGCCTGACCTTGACTAACATGTCTGATCAATTTGTTTTTCCTGACCCGGACTAACAAGGCTGATCAATTTGTTTTGCCTGACCTGGACTAGCATGTCTGATCAATATGTTTTGCCTGACCTGGACTAGCATGTCTGATCAATATGTTTTGCCTGACCTTGACTAACGTGTCTGATCAATATGTTTTGCCTGACCTGGACTAACATGTCTGATCAATATGTTTTGCCTGACCTGGACTAGCATGTCTGATCAATATGTTTTGCCTGACCTGGACTAACATGTCTGATCAATATGTTTTGCCTGACCTGGACTAGCATGTCTGATCAATATGTTTTGCCTGACCTGGACTAACATGTCTGATCAATATGTTTTGCCTGACCAGAGGATAGTCTTCCTTCCCTCAATCCGGTTTCAAGACATTTTTTAAGGACCAGACCCATTTAATCATGCCCGCTAGGCATCTTATTCTCAAACATTAAGTCAAACCAGGCATTAATCCATTCAACTTTTTATACAAAAATAACGATCCATTCACAATAACTTCGTGGCATATGTATTGTTTAGTTTGTTTTTCTTCTTGACATATTTATTGTTTGGTTTGTAGTTCTCCTTTACATATTTTGTTGTTGGGTTTGCAGTTCTTCTGGACATAAACATTTTAGGGTTTGTAGTTCTTCTGGACATATTTATTGTTTGGTTTGTAGTTCTTCTGGACATATTTATTGTGTGGGTTTATATATATACATATATAGTTCTTAGTCAACATGTACTTCTACAGGACCAGATGCCCCTGTGCAGGTCCCAGCTCTTGTATGAGTTGGACGTAGCCGTAAGAAGCATTCCCTGCTTAGTGGGCTAGGCTCGAACGGCTTAGTACCCCACTGTGTTGGCGCAATCGCTTACGGAGGGTGGTTAGCCGATGTGCGATTTCGTCTTAATAGACTCAAACACTAAAACAACGCAGACCCGCATCATGTTAGGCGCAATCTATGCTGCTCTAAACAAACCACCTAATCATGGCCGGTGTTAAGTCATGTTATAGTTAGTCGCCTCTTACGATATGCTCTCTGTGAGGCAGTGGTGCTATTCTCGCCAATGCCAGTACACACAAACACCGGCAAACCAATATATGTGTGTGTGTGTGTGTGCGCGCGTGTATATATATATATATATATTGATTTATATCCATATCAGCCAACATCTCACATACGCTTCCTATTTGCCAATGCCTATATTCAATAGCTGCAGTGAGCACAACTGATCCGAATCAAACGACCAACAACCGTCGATCGATCGCGGCTGACATGTCACATGATCTTGTGTTTACATTCTACCCACTTTCCAACTTCTGGTATCTGAGAGGATCTCGTTCCTGTGCCACGTGATCACACGTGAGACTTTGGGAGAATAATATGCAGTAATATCATGGCGTGAAAGTCCTCCTGGGTTCATTGTATCTCATTTTTCAGCTCCTGTTTTGTTTATCTGATTCCATCCAAGACAGATTGAGATACCATCAAGAAGAAAAACAAAACATGAATGACACGATGTCAAGTTAGTTGTTCATCGCAAGCAATGATGGCGACACCAATTAAATGGGTTGTGTCTTGTTGATGTAACTTACGCTGCATTTGGATTATAGTGAGCAAGAAGCTGCGCTGGTCATCAACCTCACTCTCTGGTCCCTAGCTACCTTGAGCCAGTGGCAATATGTAGTCAAGATGACTTGAGGTAATTAATGATGCAGGAATTCTGGCCTACTTCATTTTAGAAATGTATCGCTTAAAATGTTATGGGTTCGAACCAACGTCGTTTTCATTGATCGCTTTGAAAGGTGCGTGTCGTACCTCTCGACCATAGTGACCCCACAGTCTACCGACTAGTCTGACCGTGAAACAGAATCAAACAATCTTGTATCATCATCATTGTCTAATAAGTCTATGTAGAACATGCGCGTGACGCCCTGTGAGTTTGTTCAGCTGTCTTCCTGCATTTCGACACTGTCTGTTATGATTGTACATGCTGATCCGTTAAAGACAGTTCATGCTGCATATCGAACAACCATGCTGATGAAGCTGGTTTGCCGGGGTGTCCCCCTGTCCCTTCAGACTGTCTGTTTTGCTGCAGCCAGAAGGCTTCTACGGGCGTCTACAACTACTTTGCCTCTTCCAAACAGCTCGATACTGAAAAAATCGTTTAGCAGCCTTCTTCTTCATCGTACGCAGTCAGACAGTAACCATTATTTTTTTCGAAAAAGGCAGCGGTCATTGTCCCGGTACCACACGGGCATTCGTCGGTGCCACCTATCGTCAATTGGTGGAATAGGTGGTACCTCAGTCTATTGTGGCCAGTGCGAAGTCTGAAGACCACGACCTGCTCTCTTCTGTTCAACTGGTAATAGGCATCGTTTTTGGTGTAGCCAGTATGTTCGGTTTCCCATTTGGTCATGTATCTAGCTCTAATAAGCCGTTTTGACTCTTCGTATGTCATACTAGTATCTGGTTGTGGTAGTTTTGCACCTTCTTTTGCCAGTATGTCTGCCTCCTCGTTGCCTTGGATGTTGCAGTGAGATGGAACCCATTGCACCACTACCTTTTTTGGTGCGGACTGCTGGCATAGTTGACAGAGTCTTGCTCTTAAATCATTAAGTTCATTATTTTTCTGGCTTTTAATGCTGTGACTACGGCCAAGACATCTGTAAGCAGGACTATGTGGCTTTCATTCCTTTTACCTGTTACCATTTCTTCCACTGCCGCCCTCAGTGCCTCTGCCTCCGCTCTGAAATTGCTTTTGTATTTTCCAGTAGCGAATGGCAGTGTTATTTTTCTGCCATTTGGTAGGTTCATAAATGCTCCTGCCCCTCCGTTCTGTGTTGTATTTGTTACGGAATCGTCGGTGTATGCATGGGTCCAGTCCATGCTTTTGTAGTTTTCCGTTATGTAACTCAAGGTAGTAACTCTTCTTTCTATTTCAGACTGGCAGTTTTTGTTTCCAATACGTGGTATATTTTCTACCACCTCTGGAAATATATGCTGCCTCCAGGTATGTTTTCGTACAGTAGGGATGGGCTTTGGTGTTGTTAGTGCGTTCATTGGGTCTTCGTGCATCTTAGCTTTGGCTATTTCTGCAAAGTTTTTTCCGCTTTAGTTTCCCATTTCCGAAATTGTTTAGTCTCTTGTGCATTGGATGGTCAGTCAGTCTTCTGAGTTTCTCTGATTGCTGCTGGGCTCTGCAGTCTCTTCTGTCGGTCATGGATTTCAGTTTTGTAATCTTTTCAAGTTCTACAATTGGCGTTGACTTCATGCCACCTGATATAGTTTACCAGCATTCGAATGGGATGTCTTATGCCTTTATCGCTTGCAAACGTCACTGAACCGCAGTGTGAGACTGCCGACTCTTCTAGCTCAGGTTATCAGCTGTCCATAGATGATATCCTTTGGCAGCCTCCTATCATGTTACATGTTCCAACAGTCGGATCAGTCCACTCACTATTGTTGTAATGTTTTATAGTTTCATTATTATTTAGTAACCATGACAACATGACCAACGACTGCTGTGCGCCTTCAATGGAGAGCGATCTGGTTTTCGCACTCGCAGCAGACGAAGAGCTGGATGGATAAGAAATGTTGCGGGCATTCTAAATCGTCAAGGGATAGCGACTTTATCATCGCCCCGGACAGGATACTACCACTCCCTCGCGGCACAATTGGATATGATAAAACAAGACAAGACTTAGCATTTTACTTATTAAAAAAACGTTATTAGTGGTTTCGTACCAATTATATGCTTTTCAAAGACTTCTTATATCATGTGTACTGATTAAACTATATGTTCGGTAATGATACGCTCCAGTCTACCTATAAGTCAATATCCACCGGACTTATATATTCATGAAAGAAAATAGCGCGAAGTGATCTGGCCATTCAACGAGAGCAACACACAAAATTAAACACAATAAATGGCAAATGGTGAGCACTTTATCCCTGAATACAGTGAAGACGTTATCACTTAAATTACTTTTAAATTTCAAACGTGGGTAATAAAGCTCCCTGATAGGATTATATGCGAGGCGTGTTCAAATGAAACCGGACCAAACTGCAACAAGTGAACGTACGTACGATGTGCATGATAACGTTACTTCCAGTGTAAACATTACATACCAACCGTCATATTTGCAACATGTCATTATTGTATGACTCATAGTTTCCTCAGCAGACCGTTGAAAACATGACAGGTGTGATACAGAATCAGTCCAGATTTGATCAGCGAGCAGTGATTCAGTTTTTAACAGCTGAAGGATGTCTACCAGTTGACATTCGTCGCAGAATGCAGAGAGTTTATGTTGACAAATGTGTGTTGAAGACAATAGTTAAGAACTGGACAACGATGTTTATAGAAGGACGTGACTTAACGAAAGATATTCCGAGACCAAGCCAGGCGCACATTGTTGCGTCATAAGTTAACCCGTCCTTCTTTAAACATCGTTGTCCAGTTCTTCACTGTTGTCGTCGACATACTTTTGTCACTGTACACTGCCTGCATTCTGCGATGAATATCAATTAGTTGACATCCTTGAACTGTTAGAAACCACCGAATCACCGCTCGCTGATCAAATCTGGACGGATTCCGTATCACAGCCGCCATGTTTTCAACGGTCTGCTGAGGAAACTGTGAGTCGGAAGATAATGCAATTTTGCAAACTTGACGGTTGGTATGTGCTGTTGACACCAGAAGTAAATTCATCATGCGCCTTGTACTTGGTGTAGTTAAGTCCGGTTTTATTTGAACACTCCCAGTATATATCTTCCTCTATTCTACGTGCGAACTCTGGGTCTACCAAAACAGCAATGATACCGTTTATGTGTGTTTTAGTATAACATATACAATAATTCTTTTAAAAATGACTCAATCAAGAAGGTAGATTTTGTCCAAGTGAAGTTATAAACTTCCTTTCCAAATATAGACTCACGAAATCTAAAGAATTGAAGTCAGTCACGTGTTTCGTGACCTCAATCATTCCTTCAGATTGACTCACTGACAGATAACCCCGATGAGAACAGATTGCCTACATTTGTTCGGATTCTCAATCTTGCTAGCTTCAGCGCCAGTAACTGATTTCAGTTACCATGACAACAACAGGAACTGCCTAGAGAGAATTGGGTAAATTCTGGGTCTGCCATCTTGTTGCTAACTACATGTATCACGTGACTTGTAGCGTGCCACAAGTAGATGCTGTAAGCCATCTAATCTTTGGTCAGCCATTTTTTTCCCAGTAGAACGTCTACAGCTTAATCACCAGAATGGAATATAATATATGAATGTTGTTTTCTTTTTGTGGTTTATACAGTTTGACGCATCTCGTCATTACATGTCACATGGGCCTCTGAGAAACATATTTGTTGAAGTCCTTGCTTGACACGCGAAAGTACATTGAGGAATTATATTTACGACTTTATTCCATTTGCTGGTGTCTGCGATCCACAAATTATCTTTTTGTTTAGAGAGGATTCTGAATTAAAGGTCGTTTGCTACTAGAGTCCCCCAAGCAATGTGCATATATATATATTGCAGCATTGTTAGAAGAACACACAAAGCGCGCGCTATAACCGAAGTTATGACTGTTATTATCCTGGTCACTCTATTTCAGAATTTCTGCATCCATTTTGGCGGTGTTAACTTGTGACGCAACAATATGCGCCTGACCTGGTCTCGGAAGAACTATAGTAAACTCACGTCCTTCTTTAAACATGGCTGTCCAGTTCTTCACTGTTGTCTTCGACATACTTTTGTCACCATAAAATGCGTGCATCCTGCTATGAATGTCAACTGGTCGACATTCTTCAGCTGTTAGAAACCAAATCACCGCTTGCTGATCAACTATGGACATATTCCACATCAAAACCGCCATGTTTTCATCGGTCAGCTGAGGAAACTATGAGTCGGAGGATAATGCCATTTTGGAAACTTGACGGTTGGTATGTGCTGTTTACATCAGAAGTGATGTCATCATGCACATCTTACGTAGGTTATCTTGTTGCAGTTAGGTCCTGTTTCATTTGAACACACCTCGTATACACGTGTATTTGGCCGAGGGAATATGTATTTCATTGCATGGTCTTGTTATATGTTAATGTGGATTTTTTAAAATTTTCATCCGTGAAGTTACGAGGAAAGTTAAACACATATTTTAATGCCAACAGCAGCAAATGTAGAAGAGAACATAGAAGAGCCGTGTGATGCGTTTGAGAAATTAGAATGGATAACAAAGGCGGTGTGGAGGTGCCGCCTCTTGTGTTTCATATTTTATTTGGCAGGTGAAAATCCACAGGTGAATTGCCACATCAATTCTAGCATCTGTTAGCCTCTGGAATATACGCCCGCCTATTTGTGAGACTGTTTAATTAGAGCAAAGTAGACGTTGCAACCTGTCAGGTGTCATCTAAGCCGCTCCGCTAACCACATAACCAAGACCTGAAGTTAAAACCACAGTCCCTCTTTTTGCGACACATTCTCACGGTTTAAAGATACGAATGAGAAACCAAACACAGGCCCAAAGAACAAAATATAGATGGAGTTTAGTTCAGGTCATCCCATAACCCACCAGGTCGTTCGGGCACACTTAAAGACACCCCCGCAATCCCACGCCATCTCACTCTGTCCGCTCATACCGTAACCCATCAGGTCGTTCAGGCACACTTAAAGACACCCCCGCAATCCCACGCCATCTCACTCTGTCCGCTCATACCATAACCCATCAGGTCGTTCCGGCACACTTAAAGACACCCCCGCAATCCCACGCCATCTCACTCTGTCCGCTCAAATCGTAACCCATCAGGTCGTTCAGGCACACTTAAAGACACCCCTGGAATCCCACGCCATCTCACTCTGTACTTAGCCGCCATCGTGGCTCACCATGACGAAGGTTTGATCACTCAGTGATGTTGTCTACCCATCTCTTCCTTGCACATCCCTATCCTCTCTATCCTGGTACGGAACCATGCAGTATCGAAATTGTAATTGCTTTGTGCCTTGTGACGTGCCGATACTAAGCCATCGTTCACCTTTTCATAGCGTGAACAGATCCTGAAAAGGGTTGATTGCGTTTCTCACTCTTCGTCGTATGTCTACGTTCGTGACACAATCCGTATATGTAACATTGAAGTCTACTAAAGCAACTCATTTCCTTTGCATGTATTCTGGACTGGATGTTCGCAGTAATGGCCCATAACTCACAGGCATACAAAAAAAGGTAGAGCACCAATGAGCGCATTAGTCTAACTTGTATGCTGAGGGCGAGCCGCTTATCCCGCCATTTGGTTTCAAACGCGGAAGCGCCGCTGCTGTCGGTGCTATTCTGGAAATTATCCCAAGCTGCGAGACCTCGTCACTGATAAGTGATCCCACATACTTGAACCGGTCTACAAATTCGAGTTCCTGACCATTTTCTTGTATCAGAGATGTAAACCCTTCCGTGTTATTAGTCATCATCTTGGTTTTCTGCGCATTGATATCCATGCGACGCTCTGTCCATTCTATTGATCAGATCCTGTAGTTCCATAGACCATCTATATCATTTGTAAAATGTAGGTTTGTAATCGCAGTGTCACCTATTCTGGCCGTACCAACATGTCGCTCCAGGGCCGCCTCCATTATTCTTACCAAGAATACATTGAAGAGCATTTGAGAGATCGTACAACCCTGTCTCACCCCAACAGACGTGTCGTATCATGCATCTAGTATTCCGTCTACATAAACTGCACTTGACGCCTTCGCATAAAAGTTCTCAATTCAGGTCGGGTCAGGTCAGGTCATCCCGTAACCAGTGACGTCGTTGGGGCACACATGAAGACATCCTCAAAATACTACGCCACCCTTCTCTGTCAGCGGCCGCTGCCTGTGCCTCTTCTGGTCGGAGATTGGTCCACTCTTTTATGTTGTCCTCCCACCTCTTTTTGGGACGGCTTCTTCGTCGTCTGCCTTGCACCTTTCCGTGGAGGATCGTATTTTCAAGCCCGTTTGATCTCGATATGTGACCGTACAAAGCGAGTTTCCTTTTTTTGACAGTTGCCAAGAGGTCTTCAAAAGACCCTATTGCTGTTGTAATTCTATCTCGTATTTTCTCATTTGTAACTCGATCTTTGTGCGTGACGTTTAAAAGTATTCGGAAACATCTCATCTACAAGGCCTCTGTCCTTCGCTGATGGTCAGCTGTAACTGTCCATGTCTCACAAGCATAGAGGAATATTGACAGAACCAGTGTACGCATTACTCTGATTTTCGTGCATAGTGCGTACCGCTTATCTTGCCATATTTTGTTAAGCCGTGCAAGCGCCGCTATTGTCTGTGCTATTCTGGCCAACACTTAACATTTTGATCTTTCATCACTGACAATCGACCCAAGATACTTAAAACGGTCAACCACTTCGAGTTCCTGACCATTAGCTTTTATCCTAATGTTGAAGTCCTCGACATTTCTGGTCACTAATTTTGTCTTTCCAGCGTTCTCAATTACCTTCACAATATTACTTTTGATCGTGTAATGGAATGCTTCATTGTTGTCCATAGCGCCGCATGCCATACTCTGTCGAACGCCTTTTCTAAATCGATGATGAAATGACATATGTGTTGTTGGTACTCTAAGTATTTCTTATTTAATATTCGCAGATGAAATATCTGCCCAGTGGTACTACTTCCCGCACGAAACCCTGCTTGCTCTTCAGCAATAGTATTCTCTGCTCGTGGTTGTAATCTCTTGAGGATTATTCTTAAGTGAACATTGCTAGGATGACTAATGATGCTAGTTGTTCTATAGTTCTGACACATCTTTAGGTTTCCTAATTTAGGCAGAGGTAAAACTACCGATTTCGTTCACATAGTTGGCCACTCTTCTTCCCGCCACATTCTGTTACAGATGTATGTCAGAGCCTCAATTATTACCTCCCACCCAACTTGTAGGAGCTCTTCTGGGATATTATCCCCACCCACAGCATTCCTCTTTTTTGGCGTCTTCACATCTTCATTTACTTCCTTTCTTGTTATCGGTTGATTCTTTAACATATTCATTTCGGGGGCGGTTGCATTTCCTTGGTAACCTCGACCCTCATGCTTAAATAAATCAGAGTAACACTATATCCTATAAGGTCGACTGTGTTGGGCTTCTGTGAGACATTTTCCTCTCTTATGCTGAATGGTTGTATTGCGACCTTGTATATGTCTTACAAGGTCCGTGACTATTTTATATGTTCCCTTGACATCGATTCTTCATAAAAATGTTTTTCTATAATTTAAAGCTGATCAGTTATAAATTATGCCTTGACCTTTTTAAACTTGGTCTTTATGTTTCCATCTATCTCTCTGTATTCTGTAATCCCATCCACGATATTGTTCGACCTCTTCAGTAATCTTCTCTTGTCACATAACTCAAATATTTCATTTGCAATCCATGCCTTCTTCTTTACCCTTCGCTTTCCTAAGACCTAAGTCGCCGTGTCTATCAATGCCGAATTGAAGGCCTCAGTTGCCGTATCTATCAATGCCGAATTAAAGGCCTGAGTTGCCGTCTCTATCAATGCCGAATTGAAGGCCTGAGTTGCCGTGTCTATCAATGCCGAATTGAAGGCCTAAGTTGCCGTCTCTATCAATGCCGAATTGAAGGCTTAAGTTGCCGTCTCTATCAATGCCGAATTGAAGGCCTCAGTTGCCGTGTCTATCAATGCCGAATTGAAGGCCTCAGTTGCCGTGTCTATCAATGCCGAATTGAAGGCCTCAGTTGCCGTGTCTATCAATGCCGAATTGATGGCGTCAGTTGCCATCTCAATGTCCGCTTCTTCATTAAGAATAAGAGAGGTGCAAATCGTCCTCCCATCATCGCTCCAAAAGCCTCCACGATCTCCGGGTGCTTCAGCTTTTCAAGGTCAAATCTTAGTCAAGCTACCTCTCTGTTCAGAACTTTCTTAAGTCGGAGATGCATGGTTGTCATCACTAAGTCGTGGTCGCTCCCTATATAGGCTCCTGGGAAACTCCCCGTCCGTGCGCTATTGATGCTGGATCTGAATCGCTTCTGGGACAGCATCTGTTCTATCAGACTATGCAGTACATTATTATACTGTGCCATTTCCACCGTCTCGAAATTTAGTTTGGCCCTAGCGTATTTGCTTCATTAGCTCTCTCCGTCTTGTCAGACGATAGTAGTTATGCTTTAATAAAGAAGTATGCAACTACAGTCCGTGACGGTAACGAATGTGACTCGTAAGACCAATCGGGGCAGAGAAGCGTCTTCCACAGTGAGTGCAAAAAACATCAGGCCTTTTTGCGGCATCGCGTGGTGTGGCGTGTTTTTTCAAACTCTGTGTAATTAGCCTATCATCAATCAATATCGCCCGTGTCTATATCCCATGCTTAATCCTGCCCCTCCATGTAACGCGATCCATGGCATCATGTTCACATGATTCCAAATCGATGCCTGCATCATTCATATCCCGCTTGCATACATCCGTGTAGCGAAGTAGTGGCCGGTCTCGAGACCTTGTCCCCAACGGCAATGACCCAAAGAGAAGATATATTTATATTCTGCCATCCCCAAAATGTGTCCCAGCCATCGGAGCCTTCGATGACTAACCATGGACAAGATTGTGACAGCGCCTGTTCTCTCCAACACCTCTGCGTTAGTGATCTTGTCTTGTCACGCATCCCCCGGATTCTGCACATGCACCTCACGTAATAGCTGTTTAGCCGTCTATTCCGGTGTATGTAGGTAGACCATGTCTCACTGCCGCAAAGAAGAGTGCTGAGGTCACAGGCCTGGTAAACAAGTGTTTTTGTTTTAACAGTGAGCTTCTTGTTCTCCCAGACCTTTTTTGTTAATGTGCTCATTGTTGTTGCTGCCTTGCCTATCCTGATATTGATCTCTTGGTCCAGGGATAGTTTATTATTGACTGAGGATCCCAAGCACATAAAGTGATCTACTACATCGAGAGCCTCATCAACATTTGAGATTACTGGTGGTTTGTTTGCACCTAGGACAATAACTTGTGTTTTCGTTTTGCTGATTGTTACTCCCAGAAGGGATCCAAAAATGCAGATAGTAAGCTTTGCAGTTCCTCCTCTGAGTGAGTCGTCATAGCGACATCATCCTCAAAGACCAATTCTCTCATCAGCACCTTGTGTATTTAGGTCTTGGCTTTCAGCTTTTGGGAATTGAATATGCCATCATGTGTGCTAGAATGAAGATACCACCATCCTGATCATGAAATGCATGCCTTAAGAGATGTGAGAATAATATTCCGAAGAAAGTGGAGCAAGTAGACAGCCTTGTTTTACTCTGCACTTGATTGCAAACTGCTCTGAGGACGCACCGTCAAAGCTGTTGGTGCCTTTCTGTCAGTGTGGAACGACTCGATAATGCTCAGTTAATCGATTGGCAACCAATCCTCCTGAGCGCATTGAACAGACCCATACGACTGACCAAGTCAAATGCCTCCGTGAGATCTATGAAGGCAATATAGTTTCTAGTTTCTCTTGCAACTGTTGTAACGAGAATATCATATCTGTTGTAGACCTATTCACACGAATTCCGCACTGTGACTCTGGGTGAACTTGGTCTCCTAGAACGTGGAATCTGCGTACAAAAAATATGGAAAACATCTTCCAAACGGTACACAAAAGCAAAATCCCTCTGCAGTTGTTACAGTCACTCCAGTGCCCCCCTTCTTGTTCAAGGCTAGAGTGCTCGAAGCTGTGAAATCCTCCGGGACCTGTGCTGCATGCTAGATTGATACATTTATAATTTAGAAAGAAAATCAAGTGAGTGTAACGTGTTCTTGCTGTTACCCCTTCTCTTACAGAATAGTCTCGAGTGCACTAACACTACTTCTCTCAATTACACAGAATACTACTGACGTAAAGTATACCAACAATATTCCTCGAACGTATACATACACTACTTCTCAAAAGTAAGCAGATATTACTTCTCGCAAGTATACATACACCTCTTCTCCCAAATATGCATACACTAGTTCTCAAAAATATACATACATTTCTTCTAGCACGTATACATACATTACTCCTCAAAAGCATACATACATTACTTCTCGCAAGTATACATACATTGCTCCTGAAAAGTATACACACATTACGTTTCTCAAGTCCACACACCTTTCTTCTTTACAGTATACAAGCATTACTTCTCTCAAGTCCATACACCTTATTTCTTTATATTATGCATACATTAGTTTTCCCAAGTACACATACATTACTTCTCTCAAGTCAACATATTTTACTTCTCTTTAGTACACACACATTTCTTCTCTAAAGATAACAAATATTACTTCTTTCAAGTACACAAACATTACTTCTCTAAAGAAATAAACATTACTTCTCTATTAGTACCCAGCTATTACTTCTCTCAACTTTATATATCTTTCTTCTCTTAATTATACTAGCATTACTTTTATCAAGAACAATGAAATGCCTTTTCTCCAATAAACTAACATCTATCTTTTTTTATTGTAAAGTCTCTACTCGGTGCCAAGCAAGCAGCGATGGTGTTGTTGTTGGTGTCGAATATTAACACGGAGTATCAACTGAAAAGTGCGTTGAAGTTGCGGGTTGTAGTAGCAGCTTGACATGACGAGCGTGCTGATGTAGACTGAGCGTGTTGATGAAGACTGACCATGACCATCCAGATTGTAATTTGCGTTGCTTTATCTGCATGTCGCTCACTACTACGGAGAAAATGTCGATTCCCCACCTCTTTAGCTAAACTGCCTTAAAGAATTATGTTACCCTTGAGAATTGCGTGGAAGTAAGGTGGGCGTCGTTGCCAGAATATTTTGTCTGACCCTGACGAACATATCCGACCAGTACATTTTGCCTGACCCTGACAAACATGTCCGGCCAGTACATTTTGCCTGACCCTGACGAACATATCCGACCAGTATATTTTGCCTGACCCAGACAAGCATGTCCGACCAATATATTTTGCCTGACCCAGACAAACATGTCCAACCAGTATATTTTGCCAGGCCCTGACGAACATATCCCACAAGTATATTTTGTCTGACCCTGACAAACATGTCCGAACAGTATATTTTGTCTGACCCTGACAAACATATCCCACAAGTATATTTTGCCTGACCCAGACAAATATGTCCGACCAGTACATTTTACCTGACCCAGACAAATATGTCCGACCAGTATATTTTGCCTGACCCAGACAAACATGTCCGACCAGTATATTTTGTCTGACCCTGACGAACATGTCCGACCAGTATATTTTGTCTGACCCTGACAAACATGTCCGACCAGTATATTTTATCTGACCCTGACGAACATGTCCGACCAGTATATTTTGTCTGACCCTGACAAACATGTCCGACCAGTATATTTTATCTGACCCTGACAAACATGTCCGACCAGTATATTTTGCCTGACCCGATTAGTCGCCTTCCCATGCAGGGAGGTAACTCTCAAACGTGATGCTATCTGAAAGCCCTATCTGATTACAGTTGTTGTTTTTTAATAAATGTTATTCCAACAGAAAAGATTAAAGCAATCCTTGTACAACCGTATGGCGAGAGGGCGACAATCTGTCGCTGCTTTCTTATCTTCCCTCTACATTCATTTTTTTATACGTCCCTTCGTTTCTTTTCTTCCCCCATGCGCGTAAATTGTTTCTGCTTACATTGTAAGGTATTTCTTTATGTTCTTTTTAATTTAAATGATAGAAAAAAGTGACTTCAATACATTCACTTCCGTTCTAATCCCTATACAATTATGTCATGTCTCCATATCTATTCACTGGCATCTCGCTCATTCACATTTCTTGCTCTCACGTTTCCTGCTCGATATCTTCATTACACTATGGTTGCCTTCTTACGATCTTTCTTTCTAAATATGTCCCTCTTCTCTCTCTATCTCTCTCTATCTCTCTCTCTCTCTCTATCTGTCTCTCTCTCTTACTCTCTATTATTCTCTCATTTCTTTTATCACCCTGTTACTATTTAGCTATTATTATTTTAAGTTTTCTTCCAAAACACTTTTCCTCGCTCTGTTCTCTGTTCTCTTTCTATCATGTATTTATTCGATGCCTGTTTATCAAACATGCTTATATCTTTTACTTTTTCTTTCTGTCTTTGTACCTCTTCCTGCTCTCTGTATGAACACAATTTCACTCTGTCTCGCCTCAATCTTCCCTTCTTGTACTTCGTTAACGCTCATTCCAAACGCTCTCTCTCTCTCTTTCTCTCTCTCTCTGTTTTTCTCTCTCTCTTTCGTATCCGCTTCTCATGCATTCCTCTATTCAGCAGTATCACTCCTCGTTTTTTCGTTTTCATCTACTCACATACTCAATTCCCCTCTTTTATTCTCATTTCTCCCTCCTCTCACGACCTTCACTCCCTCGCGTTAAATCTAAGTGTTCTAGCCTCTAAGACATCTCCCACAGAACAAATTATCTCCTACTCTCTCCGAGTCTCTAGTCAGTGAAAGCAGCCTGTACCTCTGCCAAGGAGGTAATTCGTGGGCACGGCCTTATCTGCACGTCCTAGAGAAGATTAAATGTGTCGTTCTTCGATCAGGTTTGGGCCCACACAAAAGATTAAAATAATCCACAGACGTTCCAATTGAGAGGGTAAAAAAATATGTCGTTTCTGTCATTTATTTACTTCTTTCTGTCTTTATCTTCGTTTATTTTCTCGTTATTATTTCTGTTTTTGGTCTTCAATTTTCTCACTATATTATTTATCGCTCTCCTTTTCGGCACTGTTTTATATGTATCACACCATCTCGTCCTTTATCATCTAAGTGTGTATACTCTTATTCTTTCAATCCCTTCCTCTGTCTCTATCTCTATTTCATGTATATTTTCTCAAGATTGTTATGCATGTGTCCGTGATCTCTCTCTCTCTCTCTCTCTGTCTCTCTCTCTCTCTCTAATGTATATCTCATCAATTATGTTTAGCATGTGTCCGTGATCTCTCTCTCTCTCTATGTCTCTCTCTCTCTCTCTAATGTATATCTCATCAATTATGTTTAGCATATGTCCGTGATCTCTCTCTCTCTCTCTCTCTGTCTCTCTCTCTCTCTCTAATGTATATCTTATCAATTATGTTTAGCATATGTTCGTGTTGTATCTCCATGCAAATGTTGCAATTTGAAAAGGACGACCAGATTGGGGGTCATCGGCAATGTTTGAGCGTCCATAAGAGCATGCATCGAACTAGTTATACATCGACTTATGCGACAAACAATTCTCACCACAAACACTACCGTAACTCATTACCGTAACACTCTCTTTGGAAGAAATTCATTTTGCAAGAAACAACTAAAACGCACAGCAACGCGATATCTTTGATTGTGCACTATGTCTGGATGGACACCATTCTTAATATCAGCTGCGCACGTGTATGCGACACTTAAAGACTGCTGCCTAAATCAACCGGTCACTGGGTGTATCAAGCCATCAAATGACACCTTCGGGGGGAGGGGGTGGGGCTGGGAGAGGTAAGGTACTCGCATTTCCCAGCGTTGAACGGAGACAGTTGGCGATCGAATTCCGTAAGTTTCAAGCGACTCCTGGTCTCAAGGGAGGTAAGACCAGAATGCCTGCCTCCCGAGTTAACTCCAGTCGTCCCGACCCATAGTCTTGACACTGAACCAAGCTTACTATAATCCAAATACAGTGAACTTTACATTATTAAGACAAAACCGTCTGAATATTGTGGCCATTATCGCTTCATTATGGGCAATAAGTAACTAATGGCATCTTCAAGAAAAGTTTTAAAAACAAAAAATTAATTGGGGGCGCCACTTCATCGTCTCGGGTTTTCCCCATTTAGCTCGGTCCCTCTCGGCAGATGGGTACCCCCAACTGGCCGTAGCTCTAGCGATGAGCCCAGGGATCTTCGGAAAATAGATTGACAGAGTATCAACTACATGTGTTCAGTGTTACCTTTTTACTGACTTACCCCAGCACATACGTCGTCATATTTCCCCATAATTAAGAATGTCACATTTCAGTGAATTAGGAGGTGTCTGCTTTCACCGCAGTTCGTTTTTCGTTAGTGCATCTGTCTTGTTTTAAGATTTTCCTCGTCCATTTATGAACATTTTCTGTCAAGCCTTAGGTATGCTGAACATAAATATTAAACATAGGGACAAGTAAGTGATTGTCAAACACTATAAAGCATTAGTTGGACCTACATTGTAGTACAGTGTACAGGTGTGGAGTCCTTATCCTAGAGGCGATATACACATGATGGAAAGGATGCATAGAATAGCGTTACAACTGATAGTGGGAATCTGGAATTACAGTTATAAGGAAATACTCAGAAAAACCGGCGTACAGTGTCTAGAAAAGAGAAGAATACGAAGAGACTTAATCAGGTTTATAAGATAAATAACGGAAATGATACATTCGACTGAAACCTTTATTTTTCTATATACAAACACCTACAAGTACTAAACAGCACTGCTATAAATTAACTAAAGAAAGGTCCAGATTAAACATTAGGAAGCATTTTTTAGCCAGAGAGTGTTGAATGATTGGAATGCATTGCTACATGAAGTAGTGGCGGCAGAAACAATTAATGCATTCAAGAATATATTGAATGCATTTTTTTTAAGAGCAAGAAAATATTAATGAAACTGGTAGCATACATACTCTACAGAGTCTTCTAAACCAGTATAATGGCGTTAAGTTAAAATAAGTAGCCTGGGTCTACGTTTCTTTCTTGTTCCTATGAATTTTCCTCTACCGATGATTCTTGGTAGTCTAATTGTTCGTGACACATAACGTACGTTTCTAGTTAGTAGTAATCAGTAGCTCATTATATAATCGTATATTCAGATGATTATATTTTGTATTTTGGATATTTGAGGTTTGATCCGTGTGACAAGATGGCGGCTACGTCCGGAATATGGTTTTCGCCAAACCTATTTAACGGCCAAGTTCAGACGCCAATTCACCAGAATATGTGTTTTCTGAACGGGATGTGTAATCTAATGCACTCGGTACCGTTTTGAAAGGCCGCTTATGAAAATGTGACTGGCCTACCGAGCCCACGGTAGATGTGCAGCTATTTTCCTTCACGTCAAGATAATACAGACAACAATCTCGAGAAAGACACGCAAACTTACAATAAACTCCAACAACAGACGATGACTTACAATCAACTCCAACAACAGACGATGACTTACAATCAACTCCAACAACAGACGATGACTTACAATCAACTCCAACAACTGACAATAACGTACAATCAACTCCAACAACAGACGATGACTTACAATCAACTCCAACAACTGACAATGACGTACAATCAACTCCAACAACAGACGATGACTTACAATCAACTCCAACAACAGACGATGACTTACAATCAACTCCAACAACTGACAATAACGTAAATCAACTCCAACAACAGACGATGACTTACAATCAACTCCAACAACTGACAATGACGTACAATCAACTCCAACAACAGACGATGACGTACAATCAACTCCAACAACAGACGATGACGTACAATCAACTCCAACGAGCGAGGATGACGTACAATTAACTCCAACGAGCGAGGATGACGTACAATCAACTCCAACAACAGACGATGACGTATAATCAACTCCAACAACAGACGATGACGTACAATTAACTCCAACGAGCGAGGATGACGTACAATCAACTCCAACAACAGACGATGACTTACAATCAACTCCAACAAATGACGGTGACGTACAATCAACTCCAACAACAGACGATGACGTACAATCAACTCCAACGAGCGAGGATGACGTACAATCAACTCGAACAACAGACGATGACTTACAATCAACTCCAACAAATGACGATGACGTACAATCAACTCCAACAACAGACGATGACTTACAATTAACTCCAACGAGCGAGGATGACGTATAATCAACACCAACAACAGACGATGACGTACAATCAACTCCAACAACAGACGATGACTTAGAATTAACTCCAATGAGTGAGGATGACGTACAATCAACACCAACGACCGTCGATCGAAAAAGTGCCTTGCGGTAATATATCTGGCAGTGGATGTCACTGTGCTCGAGGCCCACTATCGCGTCGTGCTATAGATCTCATATTAGCTTGACGCTGAGAGGCACAACAGGATAAGCGAACAGTGAAAAAAAAGAAGACACATATACATTAATTGTGTGAACATTAAAAGAGCATATCGTCTTCATTTATGATATTTTTTGTTGTAATTCATCAAGTGATGGGCACATCTTGTCATTTACAAATCAGAAGAATAAACAAATAAAAATCATATTAGATCCGGTGGACGACTAAGCTGTGTGATATCTCTTTTACTGTTTATCAGATATAAAGAAACAATATATCAAACAAAAAGCCAACATTAATTATAGAAACAACATATCACTTTAAAGCACGTATATTTGCTGCTGACCAATCAATAATGCCAACCTCAGAAAAACAACTGCCGGAACATACCAACAACATTAATGGCCATCTTCACGGATGACACGGAGAAAATGAACATGGAGAAAATGAACATGGAGAAAATGAACACGGAGAAAATGAACATGGAGAAAATGAACACGGAGAAAATGAACACGGAGAAAATGAACATGGAGAAAATGAACATGGAGAAAATGAACATGGAGAAAATGAACACGGAGAAAATGAACATGGAGAAAATGAACACGGAGAAAATGAACACGGAGAAAATGAACACGGAGAAAATGAACACGGAGAAGATGAACACGGAGAAAATGAACATGGAGAAAATGAACACGGAGAAAATGAACATGGAGAAAATGAACATGGAGAAAATGAACATGGAGAAAATGAACATGGAGAAAATGAACATGGAGAAAATGAACACGGAGAAAATCGAAGTGATGACAATTGCAAGAAGGTGTAATCTGTTGTCAAATAATTCTTCTTTCACTGTTGTCCTCTGTCGTCACAGTGTCAAAGAAGTTGAGAAATGTCCGAACAACTTCAGCACAAAAAGCGATACAGTTGGTCTACATATAAATAGAAATAAAGCCTATTTCTTGCTCAGCACCTTCTGCTCGAAATGAGAAATGTGCCTTGAAGGTTGTCGCGTCTAAGGTGTAAATTGGTTTCTCTACTTGGGCTAGAAAATCACGAGCCTCCATGCATTAATGCATGTCGAAAACAGTGGGCTTGGTCATCTTCACCTCTATCAAACCCGTACTACAGCAAATGCAAAATTACAGCTCTAGAGCTGACACCTCCAACAGCGTTGTGATTCCAGCCATGGTATATGGTTGCGTGGTGTTGGACCTACGGAAAGCTGATGCAGAAAGACTTTGCGTTGCCCAACGAGCGACGGAACGAAGAACATTGTAGATCTCCATTGGAGACCAGATCCACAACGCAGAGATCTGACGTCGAACTTCATCCACTACCGTCACAGAAGTCGCGCTATTACGAGCATAATGATGTTGCGACCATGAAGTGCGCATGCTGTACAACAGATGGACACGTAAAGATACAACATGGTAGGCCTACAACTTTCGGCCCCGTCGTGGGCACTCGTGATTGAGGCGTAGAGCTGACCTAAAGGAGGCCCTGGGGCCAATATGGTATATGGTGGCAAACGAGCGATGTGAGTTTACTCAAGATTTGACTAAATTCAATGAGACAAATGTGATGCCTGAATGAATGCAGGGGTTTAGAGCTTATAAAGCATTCAAACAACGCCCGTCTTTTCTATCGGCACATAGGCCATTGACAACCTCCCGCGAGCATACGCGGTCCTGGACTGCTCTTTCTGCCGCTCTCAAGGTGTAATCATTTATTCTTAGTTGCTTCTTATATCCTATTATCCATGTGTTTTTGGATCTCTCGCTCTCTCACTTTCTCTCTCTCTCTCTCTCGACCCTTGAAGATTCATTGCAATAGCCTGTATGGCTATGCTGGACGGAGCCTTCCGTAGAGTGTGTACATTCCAACCGAATTTTTTCGCTTAATATGTTGTTCCGGTGACTGTTGTTTGCTCTTTTTGTATTGGTCACCATGTCCTGCCACTGAATTCCAAGTTTCCTTGGTAGGCGTATGTTAACAAACTGGTTGCATGGTCGTTCTCCCTCCGCTCCATACAGCAGCACCGACCTGACACTTGTCTCCATACAGCAGCACCGACTTGACACTTGTCTCCATACAGCAGCACCGACTTGACACTTGTCTCCATACAGCAGCACCGACTTGACACTTGTCTCCATACAGTAGCACCGACTTGGCACTTGTCTCCATACAGCAGCACCGATTTGACACTTGTCTCCATACAGCAGCACCGACTTGGCACTTGTCTCCATACAGCAGCACCGACTTGACACTTGTCTCCATACAGCAGCACCGACTTGACACTTGTCTCCATATAGCAGCACCGACTTGACACTTGTCTCCATACAACAGCACCGACTTGACACTTGTCTCCATACAGCAGCACCGACTTGACATTTGTCTCCATACAGCAGCACCGACTTGACACTTGTCTCCATACAGCAGCACCGACTTGACACTTGTCTCCATACAACAGCACCGACTTGACACTTGTCTCCATACAGCAGCACCGACTTGGCACTGTCGTTAAATATTGTAAGGTTTGTGTCAACCTTGATTTATCTGAATCGTCATATGTAGTTTAATTTAAGATATGTCCCTATACTATAATTTATTGTGCAATTCCGTGGCTAAGTGCTTAAGCCGTCGGCCTCCTGATCAGGTGGTGTAGATTCGACTCCGGACTCCGCCGTCTTTTTCACAGGCGCTTGATGCAAAGTCCCCTCCATCTCGTAGTCACCACCTAGTCGTCTTGGCCTTGACTTGCCATTGGGGTCGGGAGGCTCGAGACGAGAGTGAGGATAAAAAGTAGCGCAGTTAAATCCTTACTAATAAATAGCTTACAAATAAATTATGCATCATCGTCTACGATGAACGGCGGATTTTGCATTTGCCTTATATCCATATTGCTTTACAGAATAGATAATATGCTTGCCGAAGTACGGATGTATTGGTCCGACAGGCGACAAAAAAAAACACAGTGCAACGCACACCGCCTCGAGGAATTAAAATAAAAAAGCGAGCACAAAAAAAAAAAAATAGAAAGAAAATCTGATCATTCTACGGTCCAAAAAGGTAAATGCATTCTCTTCTTTCAACTGCTCTCCCTCTAGATATATTTGTTTTTTTGATTATTTTGTTGAGTTTAAAAGAAGGTTAGTCTTCTTCTTGTCGATATTCAGTCGCAACGTTTTTGGTTGTTCTTAAAAACTTTCACATTTCTCTTGAGATGTGGCGACAATAATTGTTCATTTTTCAGATAAGCGATTGTTGTCCATACTTGTTGCGGTAACACGTGTAATCCAGGTTGATGAACTTAGTTTGTTCAGACTGCACTTGAATGTGTCCAAACATGTCCACGACCTCAATCCCTTTACTCTGAGAGGCATGCACTCTAAGCTGTCGACCTCCCTGGATTCACTCATAATTGAAGGAGTTGATTATTTCGCTGCTTGTTTTTTTATCCTGCTAATAAGTAAAGGATCCTTGAATGTTGCATCCTGCGTGATTCCCTTAAGGGCTTTAAACAACACAGTTCGATAGCATGTGGAACTTCTGGTATCGATTCCGGCTGTCAACATCAAGTGTGGCATCGACTGTCATAGACAACCATATTCACAAGCAATAAAGAAGAATAAACGCTTGAAGAAAAAGTTCGAACAAAAACATCTTTCCTCGGCTAAAAATTTGAAACATTCATAAACAATGACTACGACGAAGACAATGGTAATTAAAATATTAAAAGATGCTCAAATAATAAGACATGACAAAATTAATAATACGGGTGTCCGATCACACTAAATGAGTCGACTGATGCCTTCGTTAGAGTCATTGAAGTTGAGGTCTGAAGACGAACGAGGAAGAAGAAGAAGAAAAGAGTAGGATCAATAGCCGCTGCCTGGACACAAAACACAGTAACAATTCTACACAGCCTATGTGTATCTTCACGCAATCCTAGTAAGTCGCAGGAAGTGCTAAAAATACCTACTACATATTTCCGAAACACTCGGTTACCTGGCAACAGCCATTAACATTCGTGTTTGAATACCAGGATTGAAATATTCCAAGACAAGATTAAAAGAAAAGATTACCAATAATGGAAGAGCCTAAGTACACACCAAAAAAATAAAAAATAAAAAATAAAAAATAAACAAACAAACAAAGCAGACAAAGATAAAGTAATAATGATTTCAAACAAATGGAAAATTTTTTTTTTTTTTTTAAACAAAATATTACCGATACGTTAACATGAGCACGACAAAGAGGTTAACATAAAAGTCCCTCGGACATATCATCCTTATCACGTCATAAACTGACTTCAACAGGCCATATCGTCTCTGGCAGGGCACTAAGTAACACTACTGACAAAGAATACAATGAACACTATTCCACATATTAGAAGACTTTAATTTCGCAGATAATAAACCCATCCTGGCTCAGCAAAACGAGCATATCTAGGATAAGTAATCAGGTTGCTGAGCAGGCCATGAGCTACAGCGGTCAGAGACATATAATTGACAGCTAGCCTCAGGGCCAGCGAAATAGCTAACAGTCCTACAATCATAGTATTAACTTCCCGGAAACAGTTTAATATCCAACATTCATTGCATTAGACTCCACATCAACACTTTAAACTCCAACAGTCAATGTATCAACTCCCTAGCAACACTCAAAAGTTCAAGAGTCATGTATCAACTCCCCAGCAAAAATCGAAAATTCAACAGTCATTATATCAACTCATAACATAAAAACTCACACATTCAATAATAATTGTTTTACCTACCCAGCAACGAATAACGTCTGGTCAGTCACAATATACTGATCAAACATGGTAGTCAGGGTCAGGGACAACATACTGGCCAAGACCCTCTCCTCGGCTTCCTAGTAGCCTTCCCTGATAACAGGCTGATTTAATGGCATCCTGGATAATGAGGTCATGGATCGACGTGATCTCCGTAGGAGTGAGTGACACGCAGATGAAGCAAAGCATAGCAGAACCGCCTAGGGGACCCCAGTCCACCTTCATCACCACGCTCGGGATATGAGGAAAGCTAATCTAACCCGTGACTTAACTTCCTTTTTAGGGCGCACACAAAAATAACCTATTCTGTGTTGGCATCCGCAAACAACAAACAACAACCTCCCCAGCAACAGTTTAACATCCAACAATCACTGTATCAACTCCCCATGACCCCATTAATATCTAATAATCATTATATCATCTCCGCAGCTCCACATTAGCATCCAACAATCACTGTACCAACTCCTCAGGACCACATTAGCATCCAACAATCACTGGACCAACTCCTCAGGACCATATTAACATAAAATAATCACTGTACCAAGCCACAGTACCACATTAACATCCAACAATCACTTTACCAACTCCCCATTACCACATTAGCATCCACCAATCACTGTACCAACTCCACAGGGCCACATTAACATCCAACAATCATTATATCATTTCCACAGCTCCACATTAGCATCCAACAATCACTGTACCAACTCCCCAGCACCACATTAACATCTAACAATCATTATATCATCTCCCCAGCAGCATCCAACAATCATTATACCAACACCCCAGCAACACTTTAACATCCACCAATCATTGTACCAACTCCCCAGCAACACATTAACATCCAATACTCAATGTACTGACTCCCCAACAACACATTAACATCCAACAATCATTATACCAACACCCCAGCAGCACATTAACATCCAACAATCATTGGACCAACTCCCCAGCAACACATTAACATCCAACACTTAATGTACTAACTCCCCAAACTCCCCAACAACACATTAACATAGAACAATCATTTGATCAACTCCCTAGACACATTCAACCATTCCATAATCATAATTTGACCTTCCCAGCAACACTTTGACGTCTAGCGATCATTATACCAACTCCCCAGCAGCACTTTAACATCCAACAATGATTATAGCAACTCCCCACCAACACTCAAACATCCAACAATCATTGTAGCAATCCCCAACTTCACTCAGACTATCTACAAATCCTCTATGAAACAAACCCCTCAACTACACTCGTACATTGCACTCAATTCTCCAGTCAAATTAAGATATGCTGTGGTTATTACGTGTATACCCCGGCCTCCGTGACACCCAACCATAGTCGCTGACTTGCGTTGTACAGATGATACCGCCATATGGTGTTGCCATCTGTACGGGGAGCGAACATTATCATTCAAATCCCGTACTTCAGCATCTTAAAGAATCATGGGCGGATTTTATGTGAGATAAAGGCTGTTAGATCATTCGTGCCAAATATGTCTGGTTCACTTTTGTTTCTTTCGTGAACGTATATTTCCCAATTTCTTCATATTTTGATTAGTAATGGTGTTTGTCTTCCACTCCCACTCTCTCTCTCTCTCTCTCTTCTACTCGTTATGCACCTTATCATTTTCTTCTGTCACCTTACATCGCAATGAATCACAGATGTAGTGCTTTCAGTCACTCTTCATATTCTCCCTCCCGCCTACTCCTTCTCCATCTCCTCATTTCCCTATGTATCATTTCCTCTCCTTTCTCTCAGTTCAGTTCAAGTGACATTTCCACATTTAAGGTGGGTTGCAACAACATTCAAAACTATGTTCAAAAGCTACCCAATTTATAATGAGATCCTCGCCGGTGCCACGGAGTCCGTGCATTGTGCTGAAATTCTCCAAAAATATAGAGAACAGAGCACTTCTACGAAACTAAACTAAACTCTATCTCTTGCAGTAATAGTGCAATCTGGCTTAATCCAGTCTATCTCCCACAAAACACGTTGTCTGCCTCTTGAACGACTGCCTTCCAACCTACTTGTTATACGGCTAAAATAAGTTAACTGTCTGATTTCGGTCGTTAATTCTCCTTTCACCTCCAACATATTCAATATCTCTGTATTTGTTTTCTTCTCTTCCAAGAAATGCTACTCGATCTTCTACATACCCACACTTCGATGGCTTCGATACGCTTTTCCAACGAGGTATTCAATGTCCTTGTTTCTGCCCCATAAAGCAGTGACGAGTATACATAACACGTGATAATTCTCATTATCAATTTATGGTTTATCTGCTCGGATGTCAACATGTGTTGCATGTTGCTAAAAACTATTTGGACCTTTATCTAAGCACCTCTGAATCTTCCTCAAGAGTTTATCTAACAAGTTAGAACATGTTAGAACACACAAAACTATGCAATAGTGTCTCATCTAAAGCAGAAGTGGATATATTGAGGTCAGATTTAGATACAATTCTAGAATGGTCTGTAAGCTGGCAAATGGAGTTTAATGTAGATAGATGTACAGTCATCCACATATGTAGATCCAGTATGGAACATACTGGCAGAGTGGGAGAGAACAATATTAGAAATATAGATAAGGAAAGGGGCCTAGGGGTTATAATAGATCATACAGGTAAAGTGATTGAGCAAGTTCAGGTAGAAGTGAAAAAGGCAAATGCAATGTTATGTATGATAAAAAGAAATATTAAACATAGGAGCAAGGAAGTGATAGTCAAACTGTATAAAGCATTAGTTAGACCTAGATTGGAGTACTGTGTACAGGTGTGAAATCCTTATCATAGAGAGGATATAAACATGCTGGAAAGACTACAAAAAAGAGCGACAAAGCTGATAGTGGGATTCCAGAATTACAGTTATGAGGAAAGACTCAGAAAACCCGCTCTACAGTGTCTAGAAGAGAGAATAATTCTAGGTGACTTAATTCAGGTTTATAAGATGATCAGAGAAATGATTAAATTAGACTATAACAAGTTGTTTTCTTTAAATACAGCAACCCACAATAACAAGAGGGCATATCTACAAGTTAACTAAAGAGAGGTCCAGATTAGATATTAGGAAATATCTTTTTAGTCAGAGAGTAGTGAATGATTGGAATGCATTGCCATGGAGGTAGTGGAGGCAGGGACGGTTAATGCATTTAAGAATAAATTGGATGCGCATAGCTTTTAGAGCAAGGTGATGTAATTGAAACTGGTTGTATACGACTCTGCAGGGACTTCAAAACCAGTATAAAGACGTTAAGTTAAGATGTCATTTATCGAGATAGCTACAATACAGAAGACACTGTACTATTGATAACACCCACTTATTCCCGTGTGCTGTATCTCCATTTTGAAAACACACACACACATAGACGAACACACACAAACACACACACATATACGTACACACACATACACACGTCTATATTCACATCAGTCAATTTAGACAGTTATTGAAATATTAGACGAACACTTCCGTCGGTATTTGCTGCGTGGCCAATTTTTTGTCGCATAATTTCACATCGATCGCAAACGAATGACTTCTTGAATAATCCTAGCCAAAACAAGTGTCTGGAAGTTGCCCTATTGTGTTGGGAATTGTAGGGAACATCGTTGTATGAAAACACAGTACAAATTCAGTAAATACTGTATGGTTTTGTAATTTGTCATTTGATTTGATATTTTACATTTCTCTGTCCAGATTATTTTAGTCCATTGTTTATTATTGTTTCAAAAAATGATTGGGCTGTAAAACACGTGTATGAATAAATCGTACTTTGTCGCTATCTTCTCAATCTTCTCCTTTGGTATTGTTCTTTGTTGGTTTTATTAATTCTCATCTAGATTTTGTTCTTCTCTTCTTTCTCCTCTGAATAGTAAACTTCTTTTTCTGCTGCTAGTTCTTTGTCTGTACCATCCCCCCTGACCTTCTTCATCCTATTCTTCCGCTTCTTCGTCTTCTTCTTCTTCTTCTTCTTCTTCTTAACCTTCTTAATAAGCTTATCATTTTTCTTCTTCCAATTGCATTTCTTCGTCTTCGTTTTATCTTACATTTCTGTTTGTTTTATATTTATTTTCTTTTTCTTATTTGTAAACTCCTTGTTCTTAAATTTATGTTTAATTTTTCGTCTATGTCTTTGTTGTTCTTCTTCCTATTATCTTCGTATATTTTTCTCTTCTTCTTTTATTTTGTAATGATAATCTTAATGTCATCCGCTTTCTTTTTTATTTTTTGTCTCCTGCTTTTTTCTACCTGTTCATTCTTCTTCCTGTTCTTCTTCTTTTTCTCAACTTAACTTCTTACCGAAAGGAGCGAGACCATCAATGGTGAGTTGACCATACAGAAAACCTTCTGCGATAAAACTCTTTGTGTGCTTAATATTTGCTGATTTCGGTCGCAAACTGGTTTACATGATGATCTTGTTGATTCATACACAAAAGTGTAACACATTTGACAATATTTATTGGGGAAGTAGTGGCCGTATTCTTTATTCGTCGGGCTGTTGCCTCTGGAAGGTTTATTACATAGCTAGGGGAAAATATGAAGTGTAATTCAAGAATAATTATGCAGTTAACATTTATTGACTTTCAAAAATCATTTGATATTCTGTATCAACTAAAGCCTTGACAAACTTTCAACAAATATGCTTCCAAGAAAAATATATAAATAGAGTCAAAGCTGTCTGCGATAATGGCATGGTTATGTTCCGACGTGTAACAGCTAAAATTACTGATTTGATATTGACAATGGAATGAAATAAGGTTGCATTGTGTCGTCTCTGATATGTGGCATAGCTATAAAAGCGGGACTGGAGAAGAATGTCTCGAAGACCAAAGTCTTGCGCAATCGCTTCACCACTTGTGAGCCCGTTTCCCTTGGTGATGTACGAATAGGATGGCAGCGAGTACATCTATCTTGGGCGCATTCTCAATATGGAGAATAACCTGGAACCTGAACTGACACGACGTCGTCATGCGGGTTGGTCAGCCTTCTCGTCTATTAACACGGTCCTGGACGGTTGCCATGACCAGGACCTACGAGCCTCTCTTTTCAATGCCACTGTATTCCCCGCAATGTGCTACTGTGCTGAGACATGGACACTAATACAATCACTAGACGGCAAAATAAGAGTGATCCAGGCATCCCTTGAGAGACGCTTGGTCGGAATCACTCTCCGGATCCAACGTATGCAAGGTCTCCACAATTCTGACATACGACGATTGGTGAAGGATGCGGTATTCCATGCAGACAGGACAAAACATAGATGGGCAGGTCACGTGTTAAAGACCAAAGGAAGGTCGATGGCTGCACAACAGCAGCCGTCTGGAACCCCAGAAATAAGAGAAGACGGCAAGGAAGACTTCCAATGCGTTGGTCTGACTTCCTTGCTGTACGCTCCAACATCCGAGATGTCTCTAGATGGACACTTACAACGCACTAGTATTCCGTCGCCCAAAACAGGGTTAGCTGGAGACGAAGTGAGGAACTGCAGCTACGCTGAGGAACGGGTCATTAGGATCAAGATGATTGAGTTATGCAAAACATAGGCCCCCTACAAGCATTTGGGCATTACATTGACACATGATCAAACTGGGGATGATCTTGATATCGCAGATGACTTTAATCAGCACGAGCTTTGAAGAAGCACATGAAAAATAGATACGTAAACGCCTCAAAGACAAAGGCCATGAAAATGGTCATCAAATCTGTTAATATAAATGTGAATAGAGAATAGTTACAGAAGGCTGAAAGTTTCCTCTATTTGAGAAATAAAATAACACAATAATGAAATACAACAAAAGACTCTTCCGTCTGAATTGCTTCGGCCACATGTGGCTTTTACCAAGTAACAGACATTTATAAATCAAAATCAATGAACGAACACACCTAAGCTCAGACTGTTTAACTATATGCTAAAAAAATGGAAACGAAAGCTGGAAACTGACAATAAGGATAGAAATTAAACTGAAAGCTTTGGAGAATACATGCCTTTGAAAACTATTGCCATTACCTGCAAAGAATAATTATTCTTTCTTCTCATTCTCCTCCTCTTCCTGCACATTCTTCGTTTTCTTCTTCTCCTTCACATTCTCCTCCTCATCTTCTTTTTCTTCTGATTCTTCTGCACTCGTTCTCAATCTCCCGGTACCAAGCCCTGAAAAGTGCTTTTCAAGTAGCAGGATATAGTGAGGAGAAAGAAATGCGTTGTGTCGCTATTTTACAGCATGACTGCGATATTTGAACCTTTCGGTGCGACATATCCGTCTTCGGCAGCAGTCATTTTTTTTTTAAATACCGGGTTAGCCTTTATTCTTCGATCCATTCTCCTTAGTCAGCCTGCCCTGTTGCAGCTACAACAATAACGCAACAATAAGCGCCTGGCCTGGTCTCAGGAGGTATTTCGTTAACTCACGTCCTTCTTTAAACGTCGTTATCCAGTTCTACACGGTTGTCTGCGACACACTTGTGTCACCATACACTGACTGCATATTCGATAAATGCCAACTGGTCAATACCCTTTAGCTGTTAGAAACCGAATCACCCCAAGGTGATCAACTCTGTACTGATTCCGTATTACCCCCGCCATAATTTCAGCGGTCAGCTGAGGAAACTATGAGTCGCAGAATAATGATATTTGAATGATGATATGTGATGTTTACATCAGAAGTGACGTCATCACAAGCATCATACGTATGTTCACTTGGTGCAGTTTGTTCTAGTTTCATTTGAACACGTCTCGTATTATGGCAGATGTGAAACAAGAACATCGATGACAATGCGTGTGCCCCACTGCTGTAAAGGATGACGCGTTAAAGATGTCAATGTACCGGCGTTAATCTTTTCTAAAGTGACGATGCATGCTACCTTGCTCACCAACTTGCTGTCATTACGTGTGGTTCAGGCACTACAATACAATCGAGTAGACAGCATCATATAGGTATCGTTCTGATTAGTCAAAACACAAAACAGCTACAACGAAAACAGGCAATCTAACACACTCCATGAGTGTACTCCGAGCCATCTCAAGCCCAGAACAAGATAGACTCTCACATGAGAGTCTTAAAAAACAGATTTAATCCTACAATCGATTTTGGCCCACTGTGGGATCATTGGAAACGGGACAGCGGATAGATTGACAAGGGCCGGAAGTGGAGGCACGCATATTCCCCATCCATGATGACAGAATGGAGAGACCAGCACACAGAATACAAGCCAGAAAATGACAACATGGACACATTTGATACATATAAGCAGACAACGATCTTCAGACTTACAACAGGACATTGAAGAATCAAGGTCCATCTCCATAGAATGGGTCTCATAGACACTGCCACGTGCGATTGTGAAGCACTCAAGCAAATACCAGAAGGTATTGTGCTGGACTGCCCATCCTATGCAGACCAAAGAAAGCAGTCTGGCCTGAGGGAGCGACCATTGTAGAAAAGCTGTCAGGGACCGGCGAAAACCTGGAAGGCACAGTCTCCTTTGTGAAACTAACCAGACTAGAAGCATAGCATGTGTTGATCGATGATGAAGAAGAAATGGGTAACGAGGTCGAACCACTGGCATTCTCGAGACAGCAAAACACTCTAATCACTCAGCCAATCAGAAGATCATTACAATGAAGTTCGTTCATAAATCGTTTAAGAGAAATTCAGAAATACAATACATCAACAGTTCGATTAGTCTGGATACTTCAAGTACTGGTCGGGCACAGACAAAACAATACATATTATTTGCTCCTTGCCGACATATAAAATTGCAAGTATTGCGCAATCTCTCGAGCTCAAGTCCTGGTGCTCCACATATCCTCATTTCAAATGGTCGATCTACCCAGAACACGAACATGCCCATATCCGTTTGTCAATATCACGAGCCGTTACTGCTACTTCCGGGTCATTCGCTAATTATTATCGATTACAATAGATTGACTTGTTGCAGGCTTTTGGAATCGATTAAAAGCCAATGTGTTGAACCGGAAAGGGCGGATATGTGCACGAGCCCGGCCCCACATGGTTCATTTCCGGTGTGTAAGAAGGCGTTCTATAAAGGCACGCAATGACCGATGAATTTGTTGTGTTTACACGTAGACCAGAGCTAGATTCAGAAATCCATCTACCACACACATATCTTCTTCTTCCTCGTTCATCTTTAGATCTCAACTTCAATGACTCTAACAAAGGCAGCAGTCGCCTCAAGGCTATGTACGCTTCCGCACAGCTTCTCGTGGAAGGACACTGGCTGTTGCCAAATGCTACTTTTGTTTGTATACAGTGGACAGGACTGTAACATATGTTTTGCCTTCATGGGGGCTGTGCCGCAGGCACAACGGTTTGTAGTGCCAATCTTGAACTTGTTGTGCAGATGGCATCTAAGTCTGTTGTGACCTGTGCGTATCCGGAGAATTATCACCTGGTCTTGCAAATAGAGTTGATGGTAGGCTTCGTTTTTTATGTGGCCAGGGTTGTCTTTTTTCCATTTTGCATTGTACCTTTCCCTGGTGAATGCTTTTGTCTCATTGTGTGTGACTTCTGTATCACTCTGCTGCAGAATTCCCTCCTCTCTGGCGAGTCTGTCTGCCTCCTCGCTGCCTGGAATGTTGCAGTGGGCTGGTATCCACTGGACTGGACTTTTTTTTAAGTACTGGGACAGGCGTTCGAGCGAGTCTGCCAGAGCACAAAGTTCATTGTTGTGCTGGTGCTTGAGCGCCATTAACGCTGCGATGGCGTCTGTAAAAATGACCAATTGGTTTTCTGCCTGCTCCTTATGGTCTATAAGTGTTTCACCTGCTTGTCTCAGGGCACTGGCTTCGGCACAGAAGTGCTGCAGCGTCTCCCAGTGGCAAATGCTGCTGAGTATACTTTGCTTTTTAGTTTTATAGTGATGCCTCCTCCCCTGTTTCCAATGGCATCTTTTGCTGGGCCATCCGCATAGGCGTGCGTCCAGGATGTCGGTTGGAATTTTTGGTGGATGTAATTTGTAACAATGTGTTTTTTTCTGTTCTTCTGTTTGTGTCTTTTTATCTTCGATGTTGGGGATATTGCATACAATATCATGGAAGGGTCTTCCTTTCCAGAGGCAGCGGATGCAGCCTGCTGGTATTGGTTTTATTTTTTCGTTTAAGGGTGCAGCATTGGTTTTAATCTTTTTTTTCCTGGACTGTAACATTTTCCTTTTTAGCCTGCCGCGTCCCAACCCATTTAGTCTGTGATGCATCAGGTGGTCCATGATTCTTTTGAATTTTTCCGCTTGCTGTAGGATTCTGCAGTCTTGGCGGTCTTCCATTGGCTGTAGCCCAGTCATAGCTTCCAGGTCTTTTATTTGAGTAGACTTCAGGGCTCCTGTTATGATGCGGACTTCTTGGTTCTGGGTGCGCCCTATTTTGTCAAAGTTAGATTTGAATACCGTGGACCAAGCTGCAATGCCGTATTCCAAAACTGGTCTCACTCTGCCTGTATATAATTTCTTAAGTGTGTTTCCGTCAGCATCCCAGGCAGTACCAGCAAGTTTCTTCATGATGGACATGCGTGGCCTCGCCCTCAGCTGGGTCTTTAAAATCTGCGCCTTCCAGGTGAAACGTCGGTCTAAGGAAACTCCTAAGAAGGTTGGAGCCTCATCTAGCCGTATCTCTTTTCCATTTAATTGGAGTTTTACATGCTGCCGTGTGTTTGATAGGGAAAAGATAGTATGCCACACACATATAAGTAATGTGCCTTTCCGGACCTGCACTGCCTCTTTTGAAAAGAGCTGAGAGCATATTGTAGATCTTCTAGTGTGTCTTCTTCTACGTGTTCTTCATCATTTATTTGTTCTGTTTCTTATTTTTATTTCATGATTGTCTTCTTCCCTGCTTCTTCATCTTTATTAGCATCTTCTTTTGTTTCTTATTCACTTTCATCTTCTTCTTCGTTAGTTCTAAAACGCCTGCTACCAAACCTTGAAAAGGGAACATTAGTGCACGGATTTCTTTGCCTAAAAAGACGATCAGAGAAAAAAACAATAACTAGCTAACATACTATTTGTATATCACTGATAATAAGGGGACGGGGTGGGCTAATGGTTAATTAGCACAGCTCACAAGCCGAAGGTGCTGGGTTCAATCCCCATCACAGCACCGGTCGTTACCCTGGGGAAACAAACCCTTAGAAAATGCAGAAGGAAGCAGACCCTTATATAACATTCATGCTGAAGTCGAATACACTAGGCAGACAGGCGCAAAATCAAAAGCAGAGTGCAACGCATACCGCCTAGGGGATTAGAAAAATAAGGCGAGCGCCACAAAATAACCACACAAAAAAACAACTGATAGTAACAATAACCACTAATCACACAAGGCTAATTGCACGACAGGTGGCTTTTAGCAAATACATCTAAATGAAAGCTTAAGAGTATTTGGAATAGTTGGGCTATCTAATAATGGAAAAAGTGAGTTGGACAGACACAAGATCCAATAACAAGTTCCTCACTGAAAAAGACTCACAAATACAACACACTGAAAAAGATTCACAAATGCAACGCACTGAAAAAGATTCACAAATACAACACACTGAAAAGGACTCACAAATACAACACACTGAAAAAGATTCACAAATACAAAACACTGAAAAGGACTCACAAATACAGCACACTGAAAAGGACTCACAAATACAACGCACTGAAAAAGATTCACAAATACAACACACTGAAAAGGACTCACAAATTCAACACACTGAAAAATGATTCAAAAATAAAGATTTAGTTTGCAGGGACAGTATGAGATAACGTCTTCTAAGGGAAAAGAAAACAAAGGAGAGGATACCAGGGCAAAGATTTTATGATGTAGGAAGTCCTTTATAGAACGTCTCATCACAGCCATCCTATATGAATCTCGGTCTCCAGTCAATCTTCCCACCTGCCACATGTCCATTGTCTAGAGTATCATTGATATCTTGTATCCACCTTCGCCTTGGTCGACTCCGACGTCGCCTTCCTGGTGCCATGCCACCCATGGCTGTTATTTCTAGTCCGGCAATACCTTTCACGTGGCCGCAACAACAACAAAATATATTTTCCGAAACATTACATTGTTCGTGAGCGAGTTTTTTTCAACATTCAGGTCTTCTAGGATGGGTTTATTCCTCACTTTCTTTATCCAATAATTTTTTTGTTTTGTTTGGGGGGGGGGAAATTCTTTTGTAGGATTTTATTTCGAACGCTCCGATTTTCTTCCTTGCTACTTGTGTCATTGTCCATGTCTCGCACCCGTACATTGCCACAGGGTATATACCTGTTCTCAGGTTCTACAGCTTTAGTTGAATGTTAGTAGCCATGGTATTGAAGAATGTGTGGCATATTTGATTTCTTCATTATTAATATAAATCTGGGAGGAGGTGCTAAGCCGTACCCAAAGACATACAAAACAACTGAAATATGAAGCAAGGCTGAAAAATAGAGAACTGCAAAAGACAGGATCAAACGGATAGTCATTGTCAGACAACTATAGCAGCATTTATTGGAATGACCAATCAGATGAAAGGGCCAAATGGAGAGACACGATCAGGCAATATTTACAACCAGTCTTAGGGCTAATCAACTAGAGGAAAGGGTCAAATTGAGAGACACACTCAGGCAATATTTACAACCAGTCTTAGGGCTGATCAACCAGAGGAAAGGGTCAAATTGAGAGACACTCAGGCAACATTTACAACCAGTCTTAGGGCTGATCAACCAGAGGAAATGGTCAAATGGAGAGACACACGCAGGCAGCATTTACAACCAGTCTTAGGGCTGATCAACCAGAGGAAAGGGTCAAATAGAGGGACACACTCAGGCAACATTTACAACAAGTCTTATGGCTGATCAACCAGAGAAAAGGGTCAAATGGAGGGACACACTCAGGCCACATTTACAACAAGTCTTAGGAATGTTCAACCAGAGGAAAGGGTCAAATGGAGGGACACACTCAGGCAACATTTACAACAAGTCTTAGGGCTGATCAACAAGAGGAAAGGGTCAAATGGAGGGGCACACTCAGGCAACATTTACAACCAGTATTAGAACTGATCAACCAGAGGAAAGAATCAAATGGAGGGACACACTCAGGAAACGTTTACAAAAAGTCTTAGGGCTGATCAACCAGAGGAAAGGGTCAAATGGCGGGACACACTCAGGCAACATTTACAACAAGTCTTAGGACTGATCAACCAGAGGAAAGGGTCAAATGGAGGGACACACTCAGGCAACATTTACAAGAAGTCTTATGGCTGATCAACCAGAGGAAAGGGTCAAATGTAGGGACACACTCAGGCAACATTTACAACCAGTCTTAGGGCTGATCAACCAGAGGAAAGGGTCAAGTGGAGGGACACACAATGGCAACATTTACAACAAGTCTTAGGGCTGATCAACCAGAGGAAAGGGTCAAAAGGAGGGACACACTCAGGCAACTTTTACAACCAGTCTTAGGGCTGATCAACATGAGGAAAGGGTCAAATGGAGAGACACACTCAGGCAACATTTACAACAAGCCTTAGGGCTGATCAACCAGAGGAAAGGGTCAAATGGAGGGACACACTCAGGCAACATTTACAACGAGTCTTACGGCTGATCAACCAGAGGAAAATGTCAAATGGAGGGACACACTCAGGCAACATTTACAACCAGTCTTAGGGCTGATCAAACAGAGGAAAGGGTCAAATGGAGGGACACACTCAGGCAACATTTACAACCAGTCTTAGGGCTGATCAACCAGAGGAAAGGGTCAAACTGAGGGACACACTCAGGCAACATTTACAACAAGTCTTAGGGTTGATCAACCAGAGGAAAGGGTCAAATGGAGGGACACACTCAGTAAACATTTACAAAAAGTCTTAGGGCTGATCAACCAGAGGAAAGGGTCAAATTGAGGGACACACTCAGGCAACATTTACAACAAGTCTTAGGGTTGATCAACCAGAGGAAAAGGTCAAATGGAGAGAAACACTCAGGCAACATTTACAACAAGTCTTAGGGCTGATCAACCAGAGTAAAGGGTCAAACGGAGAGATACACTCAGGCAACATTTACAACCAGTCTTAGGGCTGATGAACCAGAGGAAAGGGTCAATTGGAGAGACACACTCAGGCAACATTTACAAGCAGTCTTAGGGCTGATCAACAAGAGGAAAGTGTCAAATGGGGAGACACTCAGGCAACATTTACAACCAGTCTTATGAATGATCAACAAGAGGAAAGGGTTAAATGGAGGGACACACTCAGGCAACATTTACAACCAGTATTAGGGCTGATCAACCAGAGGAAAGGGTCAAATAGAGGGACACACTCAGGCAACATTTACAACCAGTCTTAGGGCTGATCAACCAGAGGAAAGGGTCAAATGGAGGGACACACTCAGGCAACATTTACAACAAGTCTTAGGGCTGATCAACAAGAGGAAAGGGTCAAATGGAGGGGCACACTCAGGCAACATTTACAACCAGTATTAGGACTGATCAACCAGAGGAAAGGGTCAAATGGAGGGACACACTCAGGCAACTTTTACAACCAGTCTTAGGGCTGATCAACATGAGGAAAGGGTCAAATGGAGAGACACACTAAGGCAACATTTACAACAAGCTTTAGGGCTGATCAACCAGAGGAAAGGGTCAAATGGAGGGACACACTCAGGCAACATTTACAACGAGTCTTAGGGCTGATCAACCAGAGGAAAATGTCAAATGGAGGGACACACTCAGGCAACATTTACAACCAGTCTCAGGGCTGATCAACCAGAGGAAAGGGTCAAATGGAGGGACACACTCAGGAAACATTTACAAGCAGTCTTAGGGCTGATCAACAAGAGGAAAGGGTCAAATGGGGAGACACTCAGGCAACATTTACAACCAGTCTTAGGGCTGATCAACCAGAGGAAAGGGTCAAATGGAGGGACACACTCAGGCAACATTTACAACCAGTCTTAGGGCTGATCAACCAGAGGAAAGGGTCAAATGTAGGGACACACTCAGGCAACATTTACAACCAGTCTTAGGGCTGATCAACCAGAGGAAATGGTCAAATGGAGGGACACACTCGGGCAACATTTACAACCAGTCTTAGTGCTGATCAACCAGAGGAAAGGGTCAAATGTAGGGACACACTCCGACAACATTTACAACCAGTCTTAGGGCTGATCATCCAGAGGAAAAGGTCAAATAGAGGGACACACTCAGGCAACATTTACAACTAGTCTTAGGGCTGATCAACCAGAGGAAAGGGTCAAATGGAGGGACACACTCAGGAAACATTTACAAAAAGTCTTATGGCTGATCAACCAGAGAAAAGGGTCAAATGGAGGGACACACTCAGGCAACATTTACAACAAGTCTTAGGACTGATCAACCAGAAGAAAGGGTCAAATGGAGGGACACACTCAGGCAACATTTACAACAAGTCTTAGGGCTGATCAACCAGAGGAAAGGGTCAAATGTAGGGACACACTCAGGCACCATTTACAACAAGTCTTAGGGCTGATCAACCAGAGGAAAGGGTCAAAATGAGGGACACACAAAGGCAACATTTAGAACATGTCTTAGGGCTGATCAACCAGAGGAAAGGGTCAAATGGAGGGACACACTCATGCAACTTTTACAACCAGTGTTAGGGCTGATCAACATGAGGAAAGGGTCAAATGGAGAGACGCACTCAGGCAACATTTACAACAAGCCTTAGGGCTGATCAACTAGAGGAAAGGGTCAATTGGAGGGACACACTCAGGCAACATTTACAACGAGTCTTAGGGCTGATCAACCAGAGGAAAAGGTTAAATGGAGGGACACACTCAGGCAACATTTACAAGCAGTCTTAGGGCTGATCAACAGGAGCAAAGGGTCAAATGGGGATACACTCAGGCAACATTTACAACCAGTCTTATGGATGATCAACAAGAGGAAAGGGTCAAATGGAGGGACACACTCAGGCAACATTTACAACCAGTCTTATGGCTGATCAACCAGAGGAAAGGGTAAAATGGAGGGACACACTCAGGCAACATTTACAACCAGTCTTAGGGCTGATCAACCAGAGGAAAGGGTCAAATGTAGGGACACACTCAGGCAACATTTACAACCAGTCTTAGGGCTGATCAACCAGAGGAAATGGTCAAATGGAGGGACACACTCAGGCAACATTTACAACCAGTCTTAGTACTGATCAACCAGAGGAAAGGGTCAAATGTAGGGACACACTCCGACAACATTTACAACCAGTCTTAGGGCTGATCATCCAGAGGAAAGGGTCAAATAGAGGGACACACTCAGGCAACATTTACAACCAGTCTTAGGGCTGATCAACCAGAGGAAAGGGTCAAATGGAGGGACACACTCGGGCAACATTTACAACAAGTCTTAGGACTGATCAACCAGAGGAAAGGGTCAAATGGAGGGACACACTCAGGCAACATTTACAACAAGTCTTAGGGCTGATCAACCAGAGGAAAGGGTCAAATGTAGGGACACACTCAGGCACCATTTACAACAAGTCTTAGGGCTGATCAACCAGAGGAAAGGGTCAAAATGAGGGACACACAAAGGCAACATTTGCAACATGTCTTAGGGCTGATCAACCAGAGGAAAGGGTCAAATGGAGGGACACACTCAGGCAACATTTACAACCAGTCTTATGGCTGATCAACCAGAGGAAAGGGTAAAATGGAGGGACACACTCAGGCAACATTTACAACCAGTCTTAGGGCTGATCAACCAGAGGAAATGGTCAAATGTAGGGACACACTCAGGCAACATTTACAACCAGTCTTAGGGCTGATCAACCAGAGGAAATGGTCAAATGGAGGGACACACTCAGGCAACATTTACAACCAGTCTTAGTACTGATCAACCAGAGGAAAGGGTCAAATGTAGGGACACACTCCGACAACATTTACAACCAGTCTTAGGGCTGATCATCCAGAGGAAAGGGTCAAATAGAGGGACACACTCAGGCAACATTTACAACCAGTCTTAGGGCTGATCAACCAGAGGAAAGGGTCAAATGGAGGGACACACTCGGGCAACATTTACAACAAGTCTTAGGACTGATCAACCAGAGGAAAGGGTCAAATGGAGGGACACACTCAGGCAACATTTACAACAAGTCTTAGGGCTGATCAACCAGAGGAAAGGGTCAAATGTAGGGACACACTCAGGCACCATTTACAACAAGTCTTAGGGCTGATCAACCAGAGGAAAGGGTCAAAATGAGGGACACACAAAGGCAACATTTTCAACATGTCTTAGGGCTGATCAACCAGAGGAAAGGGTCAAATGGAGGGACACACTCAGGCAACTTTTACAACCAGTGTTAGGGCTGATCAACATGAGGAAAGGGTCAAATGGAGAGACACACTCAGGCAACATTTACAACAAGCCTTAGGGCTGATCAACCAGAGGAAAGGGTCAAATGGAAGGACACACTCAGGCAACATTTACAACGAGTCTTAGGGCTGATCAACCAGAGGAAAGGGTCAAATGGAGGGACACACTCATACAACATTTACAACCAGTCTCAGGGCTGATCAACCAGAGGAAAGGGTCAAATGGAGAGACACACTCAGGCAACATTTACAACAAGTCTTAGGGTTGATCAAACAGAGGAAAGGGTCAAATGGAAAGACACACTCAGGCAACATTTACAACAAGTTATAGGGCTGATCAACCAGAAGAAAGGGTCAAATGGAGAGACACACTCAGGCAACATTTACAACCAGTCTTAGGGTTGATCAACCAGAGGAAAGGGTCAAATTGAGGGACACACTCAGGCAACATTTACAACAAGTCTTAGGGTTAATCAACGAGAGGAAAAGGTCAAATGGAGAGACACACTCAGGCAACATTTACAACAAGTCTTAGGGCTGATCAACCAGAGTAAAGGGTCAAACGGAAAGACACACTCAGGCAACATTTACAACCAGTCTTAGGGCTGATGAACCAGAGGAAAGGGTCAATTGGAGAGACACACTCAGGCAACATTTACAACCAGTCTTAGGGCTGATCAACCAGAGGAAAGGGTCAAATGGAGGGACACACTCAGGCAACATTTACAAGCAGTCCTAGGGCTGATCAACAAGAGGAAAGGGTCAAATGGAGGGACACACTCAGGCAACATTTACAAGCAGTCTTAGGGCTGATCAACAAGAGGAAAGGGTCAAATGGGGAGACACACTCAGGCAACATTTACAACCAGTCTTATGGATGATTATCCAGAGGAAAGGGTCAAATGGAGGGACACACTCAAGCCACATTTACAACCAGTCTTAGGGCTGATCAACCAGAGGAAAGGGTCAAATGGAGGGACACACTCAGGCAACATTTACAACCAGTCTTAGGACTGATCAACCAGAGGAAAGGGTCAAATGGAGGGACACACTCATGCAACATTTACAACCAGTCTTAGGGCTGATCAACAAGAGGAAAGGGTCAAATGGAGGGACACACTCAGGCAACATTTACAACCAGTCTTAGGACTGAGCAACCAGAGGAAAGGGTCAAATGGAGGGACACACTCAGGCAACATTTACAACCAGTCTTAAGGCTGATCAACCAGAGGAAAGGGTCAAATGGATGGACAAAATCAGGCATCATTTACAACCAGTCTTAGGGCTGATCAACCAGAGGAAAGGGTAAAATGGAGGGACACACTCAGGAAACATTTACAAAAAGTCTTATGGCTGATCAACCAGAGAAAAGGGTCAAATGGAGGGACACACTCAGGCAACATTTACAACAAGTCTTAGGACTGATCAACCAGAAGAAAGGGTCAAATGGAGGGACACACTCAGGCAACATTTACAACAAGTCTTAGGGCTGATCAACCAGAGGAAAGGGTCAAATGTAGGGACACACTCAGGCACCATTTACAACAAGTCTTAGGGCTGATCAACCAGAGGAAAGGGTCAAAATGAGGGACACACAAAGGCAACATTTAGAACATGTCTTAGGGCTGATCAACCAGAGGAAAGGGTCAAATGGAGGGACACACTCATGCAACTTTTACAACCAGTGTTAGGGCTGATCAACATGAGGAAAGGGTCAAATGGAGAGACGCACTCAGGCAACATTTACAACAAGCCTTAGGGCTGATCAACTAGAGGAAAGGGTCAATTGGAGGGACACACTCAGGCAACATTTACAACGAGTCTTAGGGCTGATCAACCAGAGGAAAAGGTTAAATGGAGGGACACACTCAGGCAACATTTACAAGCAGTCTTAGGGCTGATCAACAGGAGGAAAGGGTCAAATGGGGATACACTCAGGCAACATTTACAACCAGTCTTATGGATGATCAACAAGAGGAAAGGGTCAAATGGAGGGACACACTCAGGCAACATTTACAACCAGTCTTATGGCTGATCAACCAGAGGAAAGGGTAAAATGGAGGGACACACTCAGGCAACATTTACAACCAGTCTTAGGGCTGATCAACCAGAGGAAAGGGTCAAATGTAGGGACACACTCAGGCAACATTTACAACAAGTCTTAGGGCTGATCAACCAGAGGAAAGGGTCAAATGTAGGGACACACTCAGGCACCATTTACAACAAGTCTTAGGGCTGATCAACCAGAGGAAAGGGTCAAAATGAGGGACACACAAAGGCAACATTTGCAACATGTCTTAGGGCTGATCAACCAGAGGAAAGGGTCAAATGGAGGGACACACTCAGGCAACTTTTACAACCAGTGTTAGGGCTGATCAACATGAGGAAAGGGTCAAATGGAGAGACACACTCAGGCAACATTTACAACAAGCCTTAGGGCTGATCAACCAGAGGAAAGGGTCAAATGGAAGGACACACTCAGGCAACATTTACAACGAGTCTTAGGGCTGATCAACCAGAGGAAAGGGTCAAATGGAGGGACACACTCATACAACATTTACAACCAGTCTCAGGGCTGATCAACCAGAGGAAAGGGTCAAATGGAGAGACACACTCATGCAACATTTACAACAAGTCTTAGGGTTGATCAAACAGAGGAAAGGGTCAAATGGAAAGACACACTCAGGCAACATTTACAACAAGTTATAGGGCTGATCAACCAGAAGAAAGGGTCAAATGGAGAGACACACTCAGGCAACATTTACAACCAGTCTTAGGGTTGATCAACCAGAGGAAAGGGTCAAATTGAAGGACACACTCAGGCAACATTTACAACACGTCTTAGGGTTGATCAACGAGAGGAAAAGGTCAAATGGAGAGACACACTCAGGCAACATTTACAACAAGTCTTAGGGCTGATCAACCAGAGTAAAGGGTCAAACGGAAAGACACACTAAGGCAACATTTACAACCAGTCTTAGGGCTGATGAACCAGAGGAAAGGGTCAATTGGAGAGACACACTCAGGCAACATTTACAACCAGTCTTCGGGCTGATCAACCAGAGGAAAGGGTCAAATGGAGGGACACACTCAGGCAACATTTACAAGCAGTCCTAGGGCTGATCAACAAGAGGAAAGGGTCAAATGGAGGGACACACTCAGGCAACATTTACAAGCAGTCTTAGGGCTGATCAACAAGAGGAAAGGGTCAAATGGGGAGACACACTCAGGCAACATTTACAACCAGTCTTATGGATGATTAACCAGAGGAAAGGGTCAAATGGAGGGACACACTCGGGCCACATTTACAACCAGTCTTAGGGCTGATCAACCAGAGGAAAGGGTCAAATGGAGGGACACACTCAGGCAACATTTACAACCAGTCTTAGGACTGATCAACCAGAGGAAAGGGTCAAATGGAGGGACACACTCATGCAACATTTACAACCAGTCTTAGGGCTGATCAACAAGAGGAAAGGGTCAAATGGAGGGACACACTCAGGCAACATTTACAACCAGTCTTAGGACTGAGCAACCAGAGGAAAGGGTCAAATGGAGGGACACACTCAGGCAACATTTACAACCAGTCTTAAGGCTGATCAACCAGAGGAAAGGGTCAAATGGATGGACAAAATCAGGCATCATTTACAACCAGTCTTAGGGCTGATCAACCAGAGGAAAGGGTAAAATGGAGGGACACACTCAGGCAACATTTACAACAAGTCTTATGGCTGATCAACCAGAGGAAAGGGTCAAATGGAGGGACACACTCAGGCAACATTTACAACAAGTCTTAGGGCTGATCAACCAGAGGTAAGCGTCAAATGGAGGGACACACTCAGGCCACATTTACAACAAGTCTTAGGGCTGATCAACCAGAGGTAAGCGTCAAATGGAGGGACACACTCAGGCCACATTTACAACAAGTCTTAGGGCTGATCAACCAGGTGATGTTGTTCTTTAATGCCTACCCATTTGTGCGCGCTGAAAAAGATCGTTAAGTGTCGGGTAGTAGTAGTTTTCCTCCGATCCAGAGCATGTATTTAAAGGTGGACCGTTGCCTTTGATGCGATTGTGCTATGCTTGTCTTTATCTGCGTTGCGCTCACTATTACGGGGATCACATCTATCCACATCTCATGAGCAAGACTCCTTTAAACATAGCCTGTTTTCAGGGAATGCAACATGAAAGTAAAAATGAGCTCTTCGTAAATGTTTTGTGCCTGACAGTAAAACGACGTCCTGGTCAGTATTTTCTGCGTGACTGGACTAGAGTTCACATCAAGCAGAGGATGTGATCAACTGGAGGAACATGCTCCGACAATCTTACAACCAGTCTTAGTTCACATCAAGCAGAGGATAGGATCAAATGGAAAGACATGATCAGACAACCTTACAACCAGTCTTAGGACTGATCAACCAGAGGATATGATCAAATGGAAAGATATGATCAGACAACCTTACAACCAGTCTTATGACTGATCAACCAGAGGATATGATCATATGGAAAGACATGATCAGACAACCTTACAACCAGTCTTAGGACTGATCATTTACATGATGTTAATGGGAAAGATCAACGACAATGGGAGTGGGGTGGAGTTGTCCTCATATTGCCAGTTGCGGTGGGATCATTCCCAATCCTGGCATCGGTACGAACAATCTGAGAGTGACGTCGTACAGATGTGCTCGCTCAATACCAGTGATTGATGGTAGCGTGTTCGCTCATATGGGAATACATAAGGAAGGCAAGGTGGGTGTTCCATGTCCACTAGATGTAAAATCGAAAGTGATCATGCGTGCATTAGGAAGAAACTGTGATCCTCGCTTCAAAAGTCTCGGCTATCCAGGGAACATACGTGGAATCGGGCCCCAGATTCCGCACCTGTCACATCTGTCTGAGCTATAGAAATGAACAGAGAGAGAAAAAGGAAAGAGAGACAGAGAGAGAGACAGAGAGAGAGATAGAGAGAGCGCGAGAGAGGAGAGAGAGAATGGGGGAGGGGGAGATTTAAGCCAGAGTGGGAATTGTTGCATGCGTGTGTGATTGTGTATATATTTACACACACACACATCAATGTCGAGCGGAAGTTGGATGTGTACGACCGACAGATTCAAATAACGCATTACAACTGTAAAATACTACGCAGCGCATTCCGTTCTCCGGACTACATCTTGCTATCCATAATGCTATTTCAGTTTCTGAACAAACAAATAAAGAATAAAAAGATGAATAATAATAATAATAAAAATAATAATAATAATAATAGTAATAATAATAATGAGAAGAAAATGAAGAATAAGAAGAAAAAGAAAAAGACGACGAAGGAGACGAAGAAGAAGAAGAAGAAGAGGATGCAGAAGTAGTAGTTCAACATTAAGTATTGACTAACAATGGGTATGTTTCATTCTTTCTGTTATCCCCCTTTGTGAGGTTGTATTTAATACAAATGAATTAGTTTTGCTCTCTGGTTGATCTCAAATCTTGGAACATTCCATATAACATACTGGGAAACAATGCAACATGGAAACACCCCAATTTGAATCTCGCAGGTAAAACTCACGAAGACCAGTCACAATTGAATTTGGTGGATTACGATCACTGCAGCTCTGTGTTCCAAGAGTAATGCTAGATACACGCATAATAAACGCCACTAAACTGAATCCCCAGAACCTCTAAGTTCAGCCTTCACACGCGGCCATTTATTGTTAACTCTCGCCTAGAAAACTGAAACATATCAATTCAGGTGTGAACTTGATATGCCTTGATAAGAAAGCAGATAAGTCGTCCAGAGGTAGACGGATTGAAAACGAAATGTGATACATTTCTTTGATTCTTAAAACATTATTTCGGACCATGTTGTCCTTCATTGCCAGGGATGATGAAGGATCAACATGTGAGGTGTTCGCCAGAACAGCACATACATTAGCGGCGCTTGCACGGCTTAACAAAATATTGCAAGATAAACGGTTAGCTCTATGCACGAAAATGAGAATAATACGTACACTGGTCCTGTCAATATTCCTCTATGCTTGTGAGACATTAACAGTTACAGCTGACCTTTAGCGAAGGATACAGGTCTTGAAGATGATATGTTTCCGAAGACTTTTAAATGTCACGTACAAAGACCTCTTGGCAACTGTCAAAAGAAGGAAACTCGCTTGGTACGGTCACATATCGAGATCAAATGGTCTTGCAAATACGATCCTCCACGAAAAGGTGCAAGTCAGACGACGAAGAGGCCGTCCCAAAAGGAGGTGGGAGGACAACATAAAAGAATTGACCAATCTCCGACCAGAAAAGGTACAGTCAGCGGCCGCTGACAGAGAAGGGTGGCGTGGGGTTGTGAGGATGTCTTCATGTGTGCCCCAACGACCTCACCGGTTACGGGATGACCTGGCCTGACCTGTCCTTCATTGAATGGATTCTCCGTCTGCACATTGTTCATGGTCTTCTCCTCATTCACATCCGTTATCTAACAACGCGCATTCCTTCACAATGCAATGACAATAGCTTAAACTAGTCGAATTTCGTTTACCAATATGACTATTGATGATATTACTACTAGAGCTTCATCTACAACCGCAACAGCTACATCTTCTCCTACAACTATTACAACTACTACTACAACCGTTACATCCTCAACTGTTACAAGCGCTACAACAGTCACACTACTACCAACACCACTATCACCAACCCGAACATCTCTCTGAGGTAAAAAAACAACCACAAGAAAAACGCTCATTTCAAAAGACTCCAAATAAATACTGTAAAGCCATCTCACGCACCCAACAAGATACAGTCTTACATGAATAGAAATACAACATGGAATAGCTGTCATCTCTCACTCCCTCCCCTTCCCCCCCCCCCCCCCCAACCAATGCATATTTAGTCGTACAGTGGATTCACGCCCACCGAAGGATCCTTCAAAACGAGATATGTATGTGAGCTCGCAGAAGCAGAAAGTGGAGGCCCCCAGCAATCCACAGAGATATAAAGAAACAGAGGCACTTACCAACCGATCCAGGAGGACGGAATGGGGAGACCAGTACCAATAAAATCACAGCATAGACAGACGTGGCATAAGTGTACATTCGAAGATATTCATACTCAGAAAGGGACATTGCAAACGAAAGGACATTCTCAACAGAATCGGTATAATAGATATCGCCACAAGCTGTAGTTGAATACCCAAGAAATGAAAAGACCATGCCATGGACGGCTATTCCCCCTTATGCAGACGAAAGAGAGGCAGTAAGACCTGACGGGGTTGGGGCTGCGATAATGCTGGAAAAGCTGTGGAGGGTCCGGCGAATACCCGAAACGGACAATCAAAAGAAGAAGAAGAAGGAAGAAGAAGAAGAAGAAGAAGAAGAAGAAGATGAAGACGAAGAAGAAGAAGAAGAAGCATGAAGAAGAAGAAGAAGAAAGACGAAGAAGAAGAAGGAAGAAGAAGGAAAAATGAGAAATAAGAAAAACAGAAAAAAGAAGCAGCAGAAGAAAAAGAAGAAGAAGGAGGAAGAAAAAGTCATTTACGTAGTTATTAAATGCACTTGCCACATGTTCTACATATCAACGGCACACTTCTCCCATCTAGCGCAAACCATATGTCTACGCATATCTCCTCTAACCGACGCAAAAAAGCAAGGTCACTATGGAAAAAGAAGAATAACTAACCCATTTACAGCTGGGTCGATTGGGGGAAGCGATGATACATTTAAACAACACCCACAACGCGATTTGAATCTTGAGCATTGCAATTGTAAACCAAGATAACAACCCCTAGGCCAAAAGTTCACAATCTATAGAAGAGCACGACTTCTGTCACATTAAAGGTTTTTCTCCCAACAACTTTTGGTAAATGCAACATCTTATATTGTTTCTAAAAGCCGGACCTGTTCGATTCAATGCATGTCTTGTCGGAGTCTGGCGAGAGGTTGTATTCGCCTGATGTCAATTGCCGACACCAAACGGATCAGTTTGCACAAAATGCTAAAATTCTTCACAGGGAGTTCGAGCAGGCGATCGATCAACGGATTTGTCAGTCTATCTGCTACATACATCCTGACACATATCTGGTTCATCCTTCAAGTAGGAACAGGATAGCCTCAAAGATTAAGACACGTTCGTCTCAGATTGCACAGATTAATTCAGGCACCATACAACAACAAGGAGAGTACCCTGCCCTTTGGCGAAGAAGATAAACTGAGGAGTGTCTCGATGCCTCTTATCGAATCTCTTAACTTGCCCCAATCTGATCACCTTGCCCCCATCATGCATGTGTTAACAGTATCTAGTTGCCCTAAGCCTCTACTCCGACCCCTCTACCCCCCATTCATTCCAAATATAAAAGTATTGTAACAGTTCCCTGTAGAGCATAGGTGCATGGCACAGTAGAAGAAGTGGATTATCTGGGAATCAAAACTTGGCCTGAATGTTGGTTGACGATCCTAGGTCACTCCAAATTCATTCAATTTAATACAACAGAAAAACTTAGCTAGTTTTGAGGGTAGGTAACAGATGGACCATTCTGGTGCTAGACATAAGTGGAAAGGGGTTAAGTTAACACCATGGACTCTCATAAAGGCTATCACATTTACAATGACAGTGAATTGTAACTATTTCAGCCAATCAGTTATTAGATGGGTAGAACTAAATTGGATGGAGGGCTAACCAGTCAACTGGTAAAGACCAGTCGATAGTCGTGTATGTTTCTAGAGTTAAGAAAAGAGTCAATAAAATACAGTGACAGAAATTCGGGAGATTCGGAGAGAGAAATAGGGATACAGATAGAGAGAGAGAGAGAGTGAGAGAGAGAGAGGAGGGAGAGATATAGAGAGAGTTTACGGGTCAGTTATCCCATCATACACAGAGAGGTTGCACATTCGCACAAAACTGCGAATGATGGGCACCATGAAAACAATAAGAGAAAGCGATTTGATCACATGTGAATGTGCAAATATGTCTCAGTTCCAATTGAGATTGACCTAGAAGGCAGTTCGCCTGTTCTCTAGGACCATTGCATTTATGTGTGTTGGAAGAATTGTGGCCCCCTCTACGATCGAAGTCTCTTGATCCGAGAAACTGGCAGTGACAAAAATGGGCCTTTCAGAATCCTGGAATAACATCCCAAAGTCTCTTGGTTCTTGAACCTGATAGTGGCAATACGGGTTCTTTAAGAACCCTGGGATAAAATTCAGAAGTCTTTAGTGCTAAAGGGGTTGATCTGGAATCATAGGATAACATCCCAAAGTCTCTTGGTTCTTGAACCTGATAGTGGCAATACGGGTTCTTTAAGAACCCTGGGATAAAATTCAGAAGTCTTTAGTGCTAAAGGGGTTGATCTGGAATCATGGGATAACATCCAAAAGTCTCTTCGTTTGCTAAACTGGTTGTGGCAAAAGAGGTTCTTTCAAAAACCTGATATACAATCCCGAAGTCTCTAGTGCAACATGGGTTCCTCCAGAAATCTGGGATAAAACCCCGGGGTCTCTAGTCTCCTTCGGGAGCGCATGTGTTAACCCATGTTTATACGTTCGACAGCACGAAGCTGTCAACCCTGACAGAAGTCGGCAAATCATCAAAAACATAGAAGACCGGGATAACGGCAGAGGACAACGAGTTTGGTAGAACCACTTTTACTCTTCTTCTTTCTCTACGTTCGTTCTCAATCTCCGGCCAACACGACACGAACTGGACTCTGCAAGAAGCAGGATATGGTCCAGAGAAAGGAATGCGTTGAGTCGCTAGTTTACAGATTGACTGCAATATCTGCACCTTTCGGACCGACACATACGTCTTCGACAGGGATAGAACCACTGGTTTGTAATACGACTGAACTAGACTAAGTTAATGATTTATGTTATTTCAAATAGGAGACCTAGAACTTGGAAATAATATAGTTCGGGGGTATCAACAACAGCTAGTGCTTGAATCCTCTGCGTTAGTTTAGTGTGAAATATTTATTTAGTTAGTAGTTATTTTCGCGTGTTGATATTGTGTAACCATTTATTCATGCTATTTTTTTGTTTTAATTGTTAACTATAGTTTTAGTGTTTTCTGTGATTGAAGTGTACCGTCTGTGTCTATGTTGTGAGTCATTAAAACTCTTTAGATAACTACTCAGATACGATTACCGTGACACAGCACATAACACCCGCAAATATAGTGTCCTGTCTCATCCTTTTAGTGTTACGTTTTTGTTACTGTTGAACCACCCCCCCCCCCATTCCTCCTCCCAGTAGTACAGATATGCAACTGTCATCCATACATCCCTCCGTACCTCCTACGAATACCCAACCTTCAAATACGCCCCTCCGCCACCAGTTCAAATATCCCACCTTCAGATACAGCCATTCTCTTCCCCCCCCTCCCCGCCGTCACTCCTGCGTTTCCATACATCCCTCTTCCCCTCCTTCAAGCAGCCAAACATCGCTTACATCAATCCCCCACCCTCCATCACTCTAGTGTTTCCATACACCCATCCTTCCCTCCTTCAAACACCCAAACATCGCTTACATCAATCCCCCACCCTCCATCACTCTAGTGTTTCCATACACCCATCCTTCCCTCCTTCAAACACCCAAACATCGCTTACATCAATCCCCCACCCTCCATCACTCTAGTGTTTCCATACACCCATCCTTCCCTCCTTCAAACAGCCAAACATCGCTTACATCATCCCCCCACCCTCCATCACTCTAGTGTTTCCATACACCCATCCTTCCCTGCTTCAAACACCACACCCTCGGATGAACCACTTATTCCCTCCTTCAAATATCCCACCATCCCATAAACCACTACGTCTCTCCTTCAAACACTCCACCCTCCCATAAACAACTACGTCTCTCCTTCAAACACCCCACCCTCCCATAAACCACTACGTCTCTCCTTCAAACACCCCACCCTCCCATAAACCACTACGTCTCTCCTTCAAACACCCGGCCCTCCCATGCATCCTTCCTTCCGCATTCACTGAAGTGTTCCTATCCACCCATCCTTAAAACATGCCACCCACCTATACACCCCTCATCTCCTCCTTCAAACATTCCACCCTCCCAAACATCCCTCCTCCCCTCCTCTAAACATCACACCCTACCATACATTCTCTCCGCCACCGTCACTTCAGCGTTTCCATACATCCCTCACCCATCCTCCAAACACCAAACCATCCCATACACTCCTCCTCCAAACCATCCCATACACTCCTCCTCCAAACACCAAACCCTCCCATACACTCCTCCAAACACCAAACCCTACCATGCACTCATCCTCCAAACACCCCACCCTCCCATACGCACATCATCCAAATACCCAAACTTCATATACATCCTCTCCACCCCTGTCCCTCCTGCATTTCCATACATCCATCCTCTCCTCTTTTAAACATCTTGACCTCCCACACTCCTCCTTCAAACGTCTGAACCTCCCATACATCATCTCCTACCTCCGTCATTCCTGCGTTTCCACACATCCCTCCTTCTCTCCTTCAAACATCTCAAACTCCCATACATGATGGTCTCCCCCGTCAAGTCTGATCCACGTTATTCAATCCAGAACGCGTCCCAGCATAATCCAGTTGGCGATAAACTCTTTTGACTGACGTTTGGTCAACATAAGACCGGGTTCTTAGTTGGTAAAATTATATTATCGGTGAACGGGGATGGCTTTAGCATGGTCTGGTTATGCGCATTAGTGTCCTTGAATTCACACTCTGCGTTCACTCTCTCGTTCCTGTATTCATCCGTCCGTCTGTCTGTCAATTCATCGATGGTCTATGTATGTATCCATCGTTCTATATGTATGTCCGTTTCTGGATCCATCCGTCCGTTCGTTGACACATCCATTCGACCGTCCATCGTTTTAGCCCTTCTTAAATTCATCATTCCGTTCGTTCATGCATCCATCCGACCGTTTCTCCATCCAACCATCCATAAATCCGTATATCCGACCGTTCATCCATGCAGTCATTCATAAATCCACCAGACCGTTTATTGTTCTATCTATCAATGCATTCATCAGTCCGTTCATCCACCGGTCCGGTCATCTATTCATCTAACCATCAATCCATCCGTCCCATAATTCATGCGTATGTCGTTCATGCATTCATCCATCCGTCTGTTTGTTCCTTCATCAATCCATTGGTCTGTCCATTCATCCATCCGTCTGTTTGTTCCTTCATCAATCCATTGGTCTGTCTATTCATCCATCCGTCTGTTTGTTCCTTCATCAATCCATTGGTCTGTCCATTCATCCATCCGTCTGTTTGTTCCTTCATCAATCCATTGGTCTGTCCATTCATCCATCCGTCTGTTTGTTCCTTCATCAATCCATTGGTCTGTCCATTCATCCATCCATAAATTCATCCGTACGTCGAACGGTACATTCATCTATCCATTTTGGTACCATCCATCCGTTCGCACTCGCATTCACTCATTCATCATCCATCCATAAATGCCTCTGTACTTCCTTCCATCCTTTAATTTGTTCATCCGTGATACCATCCATCCGTCCGCAATCTATCCATCATCTAGCCACCACCCATTCGCACATAGGATCGTCCATTCAAAAACAACAACATTTACAAAACAACAGCACTAGCAGCAACAATAACAACAACATAAACAACAACACTATCAGCAGTGACACCAACAACACCAACAACACTATCAGCAGTAACACCAACAACACCAACAACACTATCAGCAGGACAACCAACAACACTATCAGCAGTAACACCAACAACATCAACAACAACACCAGCAGCAGTAACAACAACCAACAACAACATAATCATCCTCAAGGCCAACATCGTCAACAACAACATCAGCAAAACTATCAGCAACACAAATAATAACAACCAAAACAATAAAACCAACAACACCAGCAGCAACTATAACAACATCAGCACAAGAACAACCACCCATGCACCATCATCAATGCTAAAAACATATATAACGCCAACAACAAAACAATCACATGGGCAATATCATCAGCAGGGTCTACAATAATAAAAACAGCAATAACATCGGCAAAAAAACCAACAACAGCAGCAACAACATCAACAAAACAACAGCAGCGGCAACAACACACATCAGATATAGCAACACAGACAATATCATTTCTAGGAAAAGCAACAACAACAACAACAATAACAACAAAATAACAACACCATCGTCCTTAGCTACTTTTGCCAGTGGCAATATATTATCAAGACGACTGAAGATGGCGCATGAAGCAGGGTTTTCGTCAGGGTTTACTTCCGAATCCATTCCAGTTAAAATGTATTGCGCTAGTCAACGGAGGTGTGACATTTAATATATTTGAGAAAGTAGCCTCATCTGGGCCAAATCTTTACGTTCGTAACGAATGGCACAGGGATAATGTTCCAGATATTCTCAAAGTGTTGTCACAAAGTGAAAGTCAAAGCCCCCCCCCCTCCCCCCCCGCCCCACCTCATCCCCTCACATAGTGATAAAGACACCACGCTTAATGCGGTGTCTCTGTAACCAGAGAATGTAGCGGAGGTAGTCCATGCAACTTGAGAAGACGTGCGCGAACCACAGATACAAGCCGTGACAATTACACCAATGGCACAGACAAATGAGGATCTAGTCGATCGTTGTTCGTAAACCGTTTGCGCCCCTTGACGACGAAACGTCACATGATACTAGGCGTGTTCAAATAGAACCGGAATACCTGCACCAAGTGAACATACGCACGATGCGCATGATGACGTCACTTCTGATGTAAACAGCTCATACCAAACGTTAGTTTGCAAAACGTCATTATCCTCAGGCTCATGGTTTCCTCAGCAGCAACACCAGACAGTGTATGGTGATAAAAGAACGGGACATTGAAGAACTGGACAACAATGTTTAAAGAAGGACATAAGTTAACGACCTATCTTCCGAGACCAGATCAGGCGCATAGCGATGCGTCAGAAGATGTAATCGCCAATATTGATGCAGCAACTGGTCGACACCCTTGAGCTGTTAGATTCCCGCTCGCTGATCAACTCTGGACGGATTCCGTATCATACCCGCCATGTTTTCAAAGGTCTGCTAAGGGACATATGAGTCAGAGCATAATGGCATTTTGCAAACTTGACGTTTGGTATGAGCTGTTTACACCTGAAGTGACGTCATCATGCGCATGGAACGTATGTTCACTAGGTGCAGTTAGGCTCGGTTCTATTTGAACACGCATCGTATACATGTATTTATTGTTATTTTCTATTTTAAAAAATCAAAGATGATGGTGTCTTTCATCAGCGTTGGCCAGCATATTTATACTGTTTATTCCGCAGCTTTCTGGAAGACCAGCTAAACTCTGATGTCATTAGTTCTATTTTTCTTTGCCTCTCCTGATCAAACGAGGAACCAAATTGACCTGAGATAATACATTTGGAATTATCAGAAGCGTATCAACAGCATGGGTGGTCGGTCTCGTTCAGAGGCATCAGCTACAACGGCCTTCTGTAATTGCTATTATCGTAATTCTGACCCCCATAGGGGTTTGACTCGAAGACATCTGTGATGATTTCCCAGGAGAGTCCTAACGTGAACATATGGTTATTCTGACTTCCAAAAAAACACAGAACAAAATTGTGATGTCGTGCACTGTACTAAACATTTGGTGGTGTAGTGAATGAACAACAATTACACTAGACAATGTTCAAAACACACCCAAAAAAAAACGTAAATTAATATCGATCGTGAATTGTTAACGCAATTACTTACTTCGATCTGTATCTACCCTGGTTGTAGAATATTGCCAATTTATAGTCTGGGCTGCAAATGTTTACTATTTTGTACCATGGGGGATATGTGCTTGCCATTTTCTACCCATGTTGTAGATGTTTCCCATTTTCTACCCTGATGTGTAGATGTTTCCCATTTTCTACCCTGATGTGTAGATGTTTAATATTTTCTAACGTGGCATGCACAGTTTGCCATTTTCTATAATACGGTTTAGATGTTTGCCGATTTCTATATCGGGATGCATGGATTTGCCCTTTTCTATCACTTGATGTTCAGGCTTGTGATTTTCTAGCCTGGGACGTAGATGTTTGCCATAGTCTAGCCTTGGGTGTACATAGTTACCATTTTCTAACCTGGGACGTAGATGTTTGCCTAGTCTAGCCTTTGGTGTACATAGTTACCATTTTCTAGCCTGGGGAGTAGATGTTTAATCGTTTGTACCGTGGTTGTTGGGGATTCCGTGGGCAAGTGGATAAGCTCGTGATCAGGTTGTGTGAGTTCAACTCCGGACTCTGCCGTCGTTTTCACGGGAGCTTTGCCTACCCTGAGATGCAGATGGTTATCATTTTCTACTCGGTTGTAAATATGTTTTCTGGTTGTTACCCTCGGGTGAAGATATTTGCCACAGAGATAGCCATACCTCGTTTTACCAATGTCAAATACATTAATATGTGTCCCTGTTGTTACTCCATGACATATATGTGATCTCGTGTGTATGAACCTGTCCATGGCTTCTCCCCATTTTAATACTCAACGTAACGTATTTATACTGGTGTAGAGGACTCTGCAGTCTGTTTTATTATTTATTGTATGTATTAATATATGTTGTAATGGTAGCCATCACTACGTATTGTACTTCATCGTGCACCCGTTAAATCAAATCAAATTCTTCATCATCAGTTTTCGGCAAATCAATTTATTGGCTCTGTTTTTCATTAGTAGTATATGGGTCACGAGTGTCAGCGTCTATTGAACCGTGTCCAAACAACCTTTGAATTGTCGAATCGTGTAAATCCTGCTGGGACGTATATGTGATATGTTTCATGGTTTGCTGGATGTGATACTCAGGGGCGGAGTTCGTGTCAATGGAAGAAGAGGGCCCCTTAAGATGTGCACGTCATATATTATTCGCAAGTGGACGGGTGCGATATTCATTGGAACAGCAGCCATGGCAGCGGGTCGATTATGGTGGTAACGGGGAGTTCATGATGTTCCGAGATGTGATGTCAATGAGATCATCTAGGCGACGCGTCAGATGAGAGGTGAGATGCTATGAGAGGTGAGTTGAAAGATGAGATTGGAGAAGAGATGAAAAATGAGATGAACGATCCGATGAGATGAAATTAAATGACATATGAGATGAGATGAGAGAAGAGATGAGATGAGATGCTAGAGGAGATGAGATGAGAGATGAGATACGATGAGTTAAGAGATGGGATTATATATACTATGATGAGAGATGAGATGAGAGATGCGAGATGAGAAATTAGATTTTAGATTAAAGAATAGATAAGATGAGATGATATATAAGAGAATAGATACGATGAGAGATGAGACCCGATGAGAGATGAGATAAGATGAGATGAGATCCGATGAGAGATGAGATGATATATAATGAAATGATATATGCGATGAGATGAGATGATAGATGAGATGAGAGATTAGAGATGAGGGATGAAATAAGAGATGGGATGAGATGAGAAAATGAGATAAGGGATGCGATGAGAGATGAAGCGAGATGAGATGAGGGATGAGATGAGGGATACTTTGATATGAGATAAGATATTATATGAGAGATGAGATAATCGATGTGATATGAGATGAGATGAGATATTAGATGAGATAATATATTAGATGAGATGAGTGATGAGATAAACTGAGGAAAGAGATGAGGGATTCGAGATTAGATGAGAGAGGGGATAACATATGAGATGAGAGATGCGACGAGGTATGATATGAGAGGAGAGATGAGATGATATATGAGATAAGGGGTGCGCATTGGAGATGGTCGCATTCCCAAAGACGTCCTAAATGGACATGTCACATTCCCAAAGACGTCCTAAATGGACATGTCACATTCCCAAAGATATCCTAAATAGACATATGCCGGATCGCAAAACAACAGTTGGCCACCCACATCTGAGGTTTAGGGATGTGTGTAAGCATGCTATGGATGCTCTAGCATGGGTCTGCTATCCTTTGAAGACGTAGCTACAAACCGATCCAAGTGGAGATGCACCCTGAAGTGTCATCTCACGCTTTGTAGAGGGAATCTTTTGCAGTAAGTAAGACTGGAAAAGACAACACCGAGTCATATCTTGACTCAAAGTGGCTACTATATTATACCAAGAGGTAGCTGTTCTTGGCGGACAAACTGAAGCCATAAAACAATTTAAATAAATATTCAGAAAACGACAGTAAATAACATTAAGTATTAGGCAATCCAGAATCAATCCACAAACTTCAGATGACGGATGAGTCTTGCAAGAAAAAAATAATTTTTCTAATTTACTCAACTAGACTGTCATCTGAAGGTCCGTGGTTCAAACTCAAATTGCTATTTATTTCACTTTCTTTTCTGTTTAGCTTTACTTCTAGTTGTAAATTAGTTATGTTTGTTTGTAATTGCTGACACTTCGTTATTCTAACTGACCTAGAATAAATATACAAATCATTTGCCATTCCATGTAATATGCTCTTTCATAACAATGTGCGCAAACACACTTAGTATGCTCTTACAGAAAACCACTTTTCACAGGGACTCGTTTCTGCGATATTGTTTTCAATAACATACATTTTGGATATCATCATCAGCAGGTGCCTTGCCGGTTGGCGTTAGCGATCATGGACCTTTATCCGCTTCTATGGCGTGTGACGTTTACCAAATCTGTTGTGGGTTGTCGCCAGTGCCATTCCCTTAGGCTCTTTGACATCTTCTCTCTCTGCCTTCCTCTGTCTCTCTTTTCTGCTATCAGTCTTGCTGTCACAACGTGCTCTAAGCCGCCCCTTCTCAAAACATGTCCGAGAAAGGATGAATGCCTTGTTTTGATCCTTGCAATAAGTTGTCTTTGTGTCTCTATGAGTACTGTATCACTAGTCTCCCTTGTCTTTGTGTCTCTATGAGTACTGTATCACTAGTCTCACTTGTCTTTGTGTCTCTATGAGTACTGTATCACTAGTCTCCCTTGTGTTTGTGTCTCTATGAGTACTGTATCACTAGTATCCCTTGTCTTTGTGTCTCTATGAGTACTGTATCACTAGTCTCCCTTGTGTTTGTGTCTCTATGAGTACTGTATCACTAGTCTCACTTGTCTTTGTGTCTCTATGAGTACTGTATCACTAGTCTCCCTTGTGTTTGTGTCTCTATGAGTACTGTATCACTAGTCTCCCTTGCAGTCCATTGTTTACACATCAATCGTCTGTAAAACAACATGTCGTTGTGTCCAAAGATATATGCGCTAATGAATATAATGATCAATGGAGAAAATAATAGAATAAGTTATGTGGTTCAACAAGAATCTGAGAAGTGCCTAAATGAGCTAAACGAAGCTAGATGTAGGTATAAGACTTAACAAACAACTCAGTACATGCTGAATATATTTTTTCCTCCGGAGGAACTAATGCTAGAAAATGACGAACTCTCATCATCTAAATCTTTAGATTTCAAGGAGAATAGCAGCATGTTGGCTCAGTTTTCTCCAAATCAAACCCATCCTTCAGCATATGAACAATGGGAAGACGAGATCTCACATATTTGACAGCGTGGCCATTCCTGCCATGATATATGGCTGTGAGGTTTGGAAACTTCGAAACACAGATGCTGGCAGACTTCGAGTGACCCAACGAGCGAGGGAGCGAAGAACAATGCCCAGTCTCACTACGAGACCCCATTCACAGCACGGAAATTAGGCGCCAGACCTCTTTCAACGACGTCGTGGATACAACGCTATTAAATAAATACAGATGGACGGCTCATTTGATACGCTTGTCTGACAACCGATTGACACGTAGACGTATGTACTGGTGGACCTACAACGTTTGATAGCCTCCAGGACGTCCACCAATGAGATGTAGAGATGGCCTGAGGGAGATTCTTGGTTCTCCAAGACAAAAAACGGATATGTATTTCGACGTCATTTGTCTACATGGCATCAGACTTCCAATGTTTGATTCAATACTAGGATTACAAGTTACAAGTTCTGTGGTTTACATAATCGGGGTAATGCCTTATAGTTTAACGTGGTGTAGGTGTGTAAATCGAGTGCAATCGTAGTTTACAATCCCAAGGTACTGGGGTCCGAAAACATTTCGTGGCCAGTTTGAATTGGTTCGCCAGAGATTGTTCTCGGTCAAACAACGTCTAATTGTCAATAAATGATTGGCAAAACTATTGTACCGTGGAACAACCATAGCAGACCACATTATAAACAGATACATACAAATATCCATACATTGGCCACACGTTTTTATATCATTTAAAAATATTGAAAGAGCGTGTCTTCGCCAGCAGAATTTTTTAAAATGCAAACATATTTTATTTTTACACGGGAAAAAACAATTCATCATAGAAGATGACATCACGAGACATACATTAAAACAAAGATTGAATTGGCAGACAAGGCAGACAGAACATGATAATCTTAAAAATAGCCGGATATAAATGAAGAAAAGAATTTTCACTATCACTTTGGCCAATTGCAATGTACGGGGGCTGAAAGATGAGCTCCAGCACAGATGGATGAAAACAAAAACGTGGATACGTCTGCATTGTTGTGCTATCACAGAATAGAACGACAATGCCATCACTGAGGTGGGCTCAAAATAGCACATTGTGAAAATGATACAAAAACGATGATTGGGTTTGCTGTCACACAATATGAGACATGAAAGTCGTATACAGGCGATACTAAAGGGCACGATTCAGGAGAACACGTGGAAGATCAAGACTCACCGTTACATTACAGGTAAAACGAAAGATCAAAGTGCAACCCTTTGCTGAAATGACGATAGCTGCAGAAAATCGGGTCCAATGGTGAGACATGCTCAGACAAACTTACAACCAGTATTAGGACTGATCAACCAGTGGAGATGGTAACATGGTGAGACATGCTCAGACAAACTTACAACCATTATTAGGACTGATCAACCAGTGGAAATGGTAACATGGTGAGACATGCTCAGACAAACTTACAACCTTCTTAGGACTGATAAGCCAGAGGAAAGGATCACACGGTGATACATGCTCAGAGAAACTTACAACCAGTATTATGACTGGTCAACCAGATAAAAGGATCTAATGGTAAGACATGATCAGACAAACTTACAACCACTTTTAGGACTGATCAACCAGAGGAAAGGATCAAATGGTGAGACATGCTCAGACAAACGTACATCGACTCTTAGGACTAATCAACCAGAGGAAAAGGTGACATGAAGAAACATGCTCAGACAATCTTACAACCAGTCGTAGGACTGATCAACGAGAGGAAAAGGTGACATGAAGAAACATGCTCAGACAACCTTACAACCAGTCGTAGGACTGATCAACGAGAGGAAAAGGTGATATGAAGAAACATGCTCAGACAATCTTACAACCAGTCGTAGGACTGATCAACGAGAGGAAAAGGTGACATGAACAAACATTCTCAGACAACCTTACAACCAGTCGTAGGACTGATCAACGAGAGGAAATAGTGACATGAAGAAACATGCTCAGACAACCTTACAACCAGTCGTAGGACTGATCAACCAGAGGAAAAGGTGACACGAAGAAACATGCTCAGACAACCTTACAACCAGTCGTAGGACTGATCAACGAGAGGAAAAGGTGACATGAAGAAACATGCTCAGACAACCTTACAACCAGTCGTAGGACTGATAAACCAGAGGAAAAGGTGACATTAAGAAACATGATCAGACAACCTTACAACCAGTCGTAGGACTGATCAACGAGAGGAAAAGGTGACACGAAGAAACATGATCAGACAACCTTACAACCAGTCGTAGGACTGATCAACGAAATGATGAGGATAATGATGATGCTAGTATAGTGATATTCTTTGTGTCGATTCCTTGTATTAGGGCTCTTCCACTGCAAGGTACATCTCTACATAGAAGAATTCTTAAAGTTTCAGAGGGTCAGTGAATTGTGATTTAGTATAATTTGTTCAGCAATTACTTGTAAATATATATGGTAAAAGGTCACTTTAATTCACGTTTGAAAATGAATTAACATTTTAAATTGCAAAAAAAAAACAAGCACTGTAAAACAGTAGAGCCGTAATCCAATTAACTATATATTTGGAAAAGTTGAAACATTGGTATTCAAACATGGAACAAGCTGCCAGATAAATGAAAGCTTCGTGATATATTTATAACAATTGAAGAAATAACAACATAATACATGTATGATAGATGCAGTGGCGATATGATACACGTATGACAGCGGCTCTTACAACAGCATATTAGTATGACAGCTGTTCTAACATCATGCTACACGTGTGGCAGGTGTTCTAACAACATGATACACGTGTGACAGGTGTTCTAACAACATGATACACGTATGGCATGTGTTCTAACAACATGATACACGTGTGGCAGGTGTTCTAACAACATGATACACGTATGGCATGTGGTCTAACAACATGATACACGTGTGACAGGCGTTCTAACAACATGATACACATGTGGCAGCTGTTCTAACATCATATACACGTATGGCATGTGTTCTAACAACATGATACACGTGTGACAGGCGTTCTAACAACATGATACACGTATGGCATGTGGTCTAACAACATGATACACGTGTGACAGGCGTTCTAACAACATGATACACATGTGGCAGCCGTTCTAACATCATATACACGTATGGCATGTGTTCTAACAATATGATACACGTGTGGCAGGTGTTCTAATAACATGATACACGTGTGACATGTGTTCTAACAACATGATACACTTATAGTAGCTGTTAAAACAATAATATGATACACGCATGCCAGCTGTTCTAACAACAACATGTACCATGTACATGTCCTGTACACGATTCGTACTATGTTTCGATTGTTCAGTTCTCACTAATTTGTGCTCGCTCTCAACTGGATCATGTACTTCCGTCTTCTGTCTGTCAGTTACCCATTCACAGGCCGAGAATTACACGTGCAACCTCTGGCATATGAAACAAACTCTGGAAACACTGTGCTGGTCAGACGCCCACTACTGGAGAGACGGAACGATACGCGAGGTATTGATTATAGCGATAAGAATATTGCTTCTGAAGCCCCAATTAATCTTTGCCCGAGGCCCTACGCGCTGTCGTTACGCCACTGGCAATTGCACCATATTAGAATCAAGAAATTCACACTTTCTATCGCTGTTGCGCAATGTCGCTGGGTGCATTTTTACAGGTCATTTCGTTCTCTCGAACTTGAATTTTCGCTTCGTCCATGTTTTATTCTTCTCCTTCTACCGTGTCGTGTAATGATTTCTATCAAATCATTCCTTGTCGCTCTTTCTTGCATACATGCTTATCTTTAACTGCTATTCAACTATTTGTCATCTTTTCTCCCTGACTATAATGCCCCAACTCCTAATTTGTATAAGCTTCGTTCCTTCTCTCCTCTTTTTCATTTTGATTTCTACCTTTTTTAAATTCAGTTTCATTCTACTTTTTTCTACCTTTATATATCAACTATTTCTTTCTAATTACTTTTCATTTTAGCTTTTTACGTTTAACTTTGTCCTTCTTCTTCTTCTTCTCCTTGTTCTTCTTCTTTTTCTTTTTCTTGTTATTATTACTGTTATTGGTTTTATTATTATTATTAGTAGTAGTAGTATTTTTCCTTATACTTCTTGTATCTACGTATTATTTCTACTTACCAGGTATTCTTCTATCAAATTATTTTTTCCTTTTTACGTGTTCCTTTTCTATCTTCTTCTTCTTTCTCTTCTTCTGCCTTTTTCTTCTTCCTAGTCGTCTTCTTCTTCGTTTTTTTCATCTTATTTTTCTTCTGCTTCTTCTTCCCCTTATTCTTTCCTTCTTCTTTTACTTCTTAGCCATTATCACCTTGGGATGTACAAGTCCCCACCTTGGCAAACAGGCCGATAATATGCGAATGCCTTTACTTTTTCCTAGCTTCTCCTCGTTCTCTATATTTGAGTCTCTGTCCCTTCTCCGCGCGTTCCAAGGCCGCCATCCTTTACACCAGATTTCATTGTGGGTCCCACAACACAGTCTCTGAAGACTGAACTTAAATTAAGTTAATTAATGTCATATAACTATGGTATGAATCTAAATGGAATCTTTCATGAATCTTTTCCAGCAAATATTACTTAATGAAAATATTTTTTAAATAGATATCCATTATGTTCTTCTTAATCATTTACCCAACATTCTTAAATTAATATTAATTAATTTTTCATTTCTCCAATTAATATATATTACTCCCCAGTAATCGTTCGGTTTCCATATTTCCCTGAACATGAATGTTCTCTTTCATTAGTTATCATAGGTACATACATACACAAACACACATATGCATCCAAGCACTGGTTTATGCGTCTAAATATCGCCCAAATCTTTTTTTTTGCAACAGCTTTTATCACGATGCCATCCATTCCTTCATTAAACTTGTCTCAATTACCGTTTATTATCCTAAATAATATGTTCCTATTTCCATTATTATGTTTACCTGATCAACAATATTTTCTCGTCTAAATAATCTTTGCCTCTCCCTTTTATCTATTCCATTCTGACAAATATATCTTTATTCTTCTTCAATCTATTTTCGATTAGCTGCTCCTGTTTTTCAACAATCTCTTTGTCTCTCAAAAATGTATCCCCTTAACTCATTCATATTTTATTGTCGCTATTAATCCTTTTCTCTCCCAATTGCACTTTGCATGTGCCTAGAATTCGTCCACCTCTCCAATGAATATATCGTTCCCACTGTTAATATTCTCCTATTCTTCTGTCGTTTTACTTTCTACCAGGTTGTAGCCCAGTGTTGTGTTCCACGCTGCTGTTTCCTTTGACTATGTCCCACAATCACACTCTTGTTTCATTTTACTCTGTCCAACAATCACACGCTTGCTTCATTTTACTCTGTCCAACAATCACACTCTGTTTCATTTGACCGTGTCCAACAATCATACTCCTGTTTCATTTGACTCTGTCCAACAATCACACTCTGTTTCATTTGACTCTGTCCAACAATCACACGATGTTTCATTTGACTCTGTCCAACAATCACACGATGTTTCATTTGACTCTGTCCAACAATCACACGATGTTTCATTTGACTCTGTCCAACAATCACACGATGTTTCATTTGACTCTGTCCAACAATCACACGATGTTTCATTTGACTCTGTCCAACAATCACACGATGTTTCATTTGACTCTGTCCAACAATCACACTCTTGCACAACTTTCACACGCGCCTTCAGGGTGAGGAACTTACATTGCACTAAGGTTGGGTTGGCTTCTGAGAGCGCATAAACCTAGCATAGGTACATACAGACAGACACACATATATTTAAGCACTGGTTTATGCGTCTACATATCGCCCAATTGACTACGGTCTGGGGTGGAATAGGCTCGCCTCCGCCAGTAGAAACTAGTGAGGCAAACATGTAAAATAAAAACATAAAAAAAGTATGTGGCCTAAGTGACGATTTGTCCCAGTTTACACTGTCAATCCTTCTTTGCCTGGATCTACGTATAGTCAATTTTACTGATATTCTCATGTAGAAGATTTCATGAACAATATAGTTTGTGCCAATTGCATTATGTGGTCGATTGCATTATGTGGGCAAACAATTTCACTCTCTGTTGCTCGATGTACTGCAGGTAGGGAATTGTTCCAACCTTTACACGTATATTTGCGATTCTATCTTTTGGTTTTGTAAGTTACCTTTCGTAGGCATCGCATTTCGCAGGTGGCTAACGTTCCTGTGCATGACATATTCAATGTCCATGTCAGGCATTGACAACACAGAGGATGGAATAACGTTACTTGTTATAATTTCCTGTTTTGCTTGGATGAAAATCCTGAAGTTTCTTAGCAAGTGTTGCCAGCTGGCAAATGAATTAATTTCTTATGTTTCCATTAATCGGTATTACTAAATAATATTATTACAATTAACTTCCTACACAATCTTAACCTTCGCTAATTGTATCAACACCACAATCTCCCCGATACTATCTCCTTCTCCCTGTTAATCACTTCTTCTTCCCATTAATCTCCTCAGTTATCCATTAAGCAGCTTTCCTCCATGCATCCATTTTTTCCCTTGCTGATCATTTCCTCAGGATTAATCCGCACTCTGCCCCTCCCCTTACTTGCGAATTAATCTATCCAATCCTCGTTAATCTATCCGATTGATATTAATCTTCTCCCTTCCCCCAAACATCGTAAAGCGGCAGATCACAACTCCAAAATCTCCCGATATCTTCATCCGCCTGGCAGAGAATAAGTGCGCATGAATTATTCATACAGCCGACTGATTCCACGCACAACAGTGCCTTGTGCCTAATGCCAGCAGTAAAGAATGCAATTCCAGGAAACAGATGGCTTCTAAAAACTGTTCCAGCCGCTCGGATGGAAATTGAAAGCATTACCAGTGGAATATCTGCTTGCGGGAGCCCGTCAGCTTTATTTATTTCACTACCTTTATTTCTTTTTCTCTCACTCTCTCTTTCTCTGTCTATCACTCTCTCTTTCGCTCTCTGTGCTTCTGTTTCTCTCTACATGTAGCTGTCTTAATTTGTCTGTTTGTCTCTCTCGTGGTCTGTCTATCTCTCACTCTCTCTCTCTCTTTTCTTTCACTCTGTACAGCTGGACAATATATAAACATATAACAATAATTATAAATACGAAATAAATAAAGATTATTCATGCCCTTCTTATTTTACTTCTTTTTTTTCTTTCTAAATTTCCTGTTAATTTATTTTTTTTGGTTCTTCATCTTCTTCTTATTTTCTTTCCGGTTTCTTTTACTTTTTTTCCTTGATTTCCTTCGTGTCTTTCATTTTTTTCTTCTTCTTCATGTTATTGTTGTTGTTCTTCTTTCACTTTGTCGTCTTCTTCTGTGTGTTCTCTTTTCCTATTCGTTATCTTCATTACATTCGTCCTCTTCATGTTTTTCGTTTTCTTTTTCTTCTTCTTCTTTTCTTCTTCCTCTTCACAGTCTTATTTGTGTCCTATTTCTTCTTCTTCTTCTTTTTCCTCCTTGTTATTCTTCTTCTTCTTCATCTTTTGCCTATCAGTCTTCTTTGTTCTTGTTCTCATCCCACTTCTGCTGCAACTAATTGCTCTTCTGAATCGTTTCAGTGTTCTTTCTGCTCTACTTTTTCTTCGTTATCACAACTGTATATGCCATTCTGCTCCTTTTTCTGATCTGTTAATTCCCGAAATAACGAGTTAGTAATCTACATTTCCTTTGTAATATTTATGAATGTTGTCTCATGATCACTCTTTTCAAAAAAAATGGGAACTTCAAACCAGTCCAGAATATTGTATATCTGAATTTACTAATTCAATGACCACAAATGTTGCATTCAACTCCTCCATCATGATGGAATTTTAATCATCAATATTGTCCATCTCTCTAATAGGGTCTGTCCTCTCAAGAACTATGTTCTACATCCACAATAAGGAGGTATAAGAAAGTCTTAGAGTCGGTTAGATAACGGTGGGTCCTACGGCGACAATTGTCGACGGGTTACTAAGTCACAGCAAATGTCAGGTGGGCAGCCGAATTTCCTTCATTTCTGTTTATACCTTCCCCAACTCATATGTCAGGTACCCATTAACAACTTGGTAGACTGGAGCATGTTGCTACCAGAAAGCCAGCCTGATAGCTTGGCAGTAAGAAGGGAAACACTGTAGTCTCATAGACACATTAGCACAAGACTTGGTAACGTACTTCCCCTGTTACGAGCACCACGAGAAACAACATGTCTCCAATGTATGCCCGTCTTATTAAGTGATTCCTGCGTCGTCAAACACCATTTCGGAATCTGTTTAGGGACTGCATTGTGCGTAAAGCAAGAGGTGTCTAGACGCATGTTTCTACCGCAGGTGGTTTGTTGAGAGCAGCTATAGATTGAACCTAACTTGGCTGCGGGTCTACTTTGCTCCAATGTTTGAGTCTTTATAAGATTGATTCCCACGTCCGTAATAACCTCCCTCCAAGAAGCTGGTTGTATACCGACTCAGCATAGCCTTCTAGACCAGTGTAAAGACGTTACGTAAGGTCAAGTTCGATAAAGAGAACTTGTGTCAGTTTATTCCATTTTTTCGATGCTCAGTTTTTTTGTGTGTGTGCATTAGTCTATGTGCAATAGGCTGTGTTGAATGTAGGGCAATTCAGTAGTTGCATCTCACATTGTTTCCAAACATAAAGCGCTTTTCGGCTCTGATACTTATTTCTATCTTTAAATATATGTTGTGGGACTTGTTCGTTCCTCAGTGGTGCTATACCGATAAATGGGGATTATTTTGTTCAGTTCGAATACACTCTGTAACTATCCGGCCGCGTTCATTTATTGATGTGCCAATACCATTGCCATGCACATGTATATTTTTTGTTCTCCAGAATTGACACGGTGTATAGAGGAAGACTAACGTCTGGTCAAGCAGAATATACTGACCGGACATGTTAGTCAGGGTCGGGCAAAACATACTGGCCAAAACCCTCACTTCGTTTCATAAGAGCTCTCCCTGAAAACAGGATATTTTCATGGCAGCCTGGCTAACGAGGTGAGAGATCGACGTGACCACCGTAGTAGTGAGTGACACGCATATGAAACCGAACATAGCACGACCATCTGGACGACACTGGGTCCACCTTCTTCAGCACGTTCGGGATGTGGGGAAATCTACTGCAATCCGCCCCTTAACGTCCATTTTCAGGGCGCAGCAATGAGTAACCTACTCGTGTTGGACATTTTCAGGGCGCAGCAATGAGTAACCTACTCATGTTAGACATTTTCAAACAAAGACACGGCGTACTTAGCTACAGGAAAACACATGGCGTGCGTTCGTGTTCGGGGACATCTGGTTGTGCTCTCGTTGTTGTGCCATTACATTTTGACATGTTACTTTAATGATATAATATGGATCGCCAGTAACTTCTTCCTCAAACTCTACCTCTCTATTCTCTGGTGTTCTTCCTTTTCCAGATTCACACACAAACATTATAAGGCACTAACACAACAACACAATGGATCGTGACATTATTTAGTTTCAAGATCAAGATGCTGAGCAGCGCATGAGTTGCAGCGGTCAGCGACTCAAGGCTAACTGCTAGCGTCAGGGTCAGTGGATCACTAGCTGACAAGACCATTCTACACATCCACGTGGTGATCCTGGATAGCAGGATGCAATAGAACAGACTGGCTAAGGAGAAGGGACGAAGAGGGAAGGTTAACCAGGTCTGGCTAAGGAGAAGGGACGAAGAGGGAAGGTTAACCAGGTACCCACAAATGCCTGCTGATGACTCAAGTGTTTGACCGTTAGGTGCAAATATCGCAGTCTGGCCGTTAACTACGACACAACATCAATTCCTTTTCCAGATAAAAGCCTAAGAAAAAAAAAAGATTGAACGCACCTCGCCTTATTTACGTGTCATCGTTTATGGCACCCATTATATAAAAGAAGTAAATCTCTCGTGAATCAACAATCGAGCGAAAGACGAGATCGCGAAACAGTAGGTTTCCAAATCCAACGACTTTCAAGCTATGCGCACCCGTTTTGCATAGCCGTACTCCGTGTCCACGAAGGATGTCGACGAGAACATCTACCTCGGCCGGACGTTTCTTCAAAAAGGAAAATAACCTGAAGTCCACAATTTCTCGGCGCCGTTGAGTAGGCTAGGCCACCTTCAACTCAATAAAGACGCCAACCCGTGCCCGAGATAGAATCGAGTGGAAACCGATATGAGACAAGCTCAAAACCAAAAAAACATAGCATTGCTCGAGCCCAGCTCATTCCGATAAGCGCAGAAATTCACCCGGTTACTACCAACTCGCACAAGAGTTATGATCTGTACAAGGGCTAATACCCTTGTAGATTGACAGGTCAACTAAGATTAAGGCACGTTTAAAATTACCCCTGGTCTCAATGATCGTGACATATTACCCCTGGTTTCAATGAACGTGACATTACCCCTGGTCTCAATGAACGTGACATATTTCACCTGGCCGTATCTCAAATGATCGATACATTCGGAGATCACGTACACACGCTGCACGCGTTTAAGAACGATTGTATAAACTAAATAAGCAGAGAGTCAGTCACTAGTCTGGCAAAACATTGACAAACTAAATAAGCAGAGAGTCAGTCACTAGTCGGGCAAAACATTGACAAACTAAATACGCAGAGAGTCAGTCACTAGTCTGGCAAAACATTGACAAACTAAATAAGCAGAGAGTCAGTCACTAGACGGGCAAAACATTGACAAACTAAATAAGCAGAGCGTCAGTCACTAATCTGGCAAAACATTGACAAACTAAATAAGCAGAGAGTCAGTCACTAGTCTGGCAAAACATTGACAAACTAAATAAGCTGAGAGTCAGTCACTAGTCGGGCAAAACATTGACAAACTAAATAAACAGAGTGTCAGTCACCAGTCGGGCAAAACATTGACAAACTAAATAAGCAGAGAGTCAGTCACTAGTCGGGCAAAACATTGACAAACTAAATACGCAGAGAGTCAGTCACTAGTCTGGCAAAACATTGACAAACTAAATAAGCAGAGAGTCAGTCACTAGACGGGCAAAACATTGACAAACTAAATAAGCAGAGCGTCAGTCACTAATCTGGCAAAACATTGACAAACTAAATAAGCAGAGAGTCAGTCACTAGTCTGGCAAAACATTGACAAACTAAATAAGCTGAGAGTCAGTCACTAGTCGGGCAAAACATTGACAAACTAAATAAACAGAGTGTCAGTCACCAGTCGGGCAAAACATTGACAAACTAAATAAGCAGAGAGTCAGTCACTAGTCGGGCAAAACATTGACAAACTAAATAAGCTGAGAGTCAGTCACTAGTCGGGCAAAACATTGACAAACTAAATAAACAGAGTGTCAGTCACTAGTCGGGCAAAACATTCTAGCAATACTGACATGTTCACCTAAACGTCACCTATTAACTCCCAGGTGGAACAAATCGCAAACGGAACATATTACTAAAATCCTGCAGTTACCTGGCTGGCAGCACCTTTCTGCTCAAAGACCAACATTAAAAATGTTACAGTCGCGCAATCACAACGCCCTCCCGCTCGTCTCATGCCAGATAATTGATTGCACACTCATCGTCCATCCTCTCTGGTGTTATTCCTCGCTAGACTCATGCCGCCATATATTTGTAATTGCACATACTCCTCCGTAATCTCTGAAGTTATGCCCCGCTAGACTCACGCCATATATGTGTTATTGCACTCATCCTGTGTCCTGTTTGGCGCCACATCTTGATGAACACACCGTATTCCAAACGTATGCTGTTTGTGATCTGATGATTTATCGATTGCATTGCCACAATAGATTATGTCATTGATTCACACCAGCATTTTCACCCTAATTCCCCCACTACATGTCATTGCCAAGCTACAATGCCAAACCTAAATTTGTTTGCATATCAGCATGACCAGGACTGTATAAGAGACCACCTAGGTATTACATGTCTACCTTCGCTTAGAAAGAGAAAAAGTTTGAGCTGCTCTTGATGAGCTGCGCTCACAATTAGCTCCCATGTTTGTGTCTGTTTTGGATGTTTTCAAGTTTATGTACGGATTAATATTTGCACTAATCGTTGCCCTGCAGAGCTGCTTAACTGTGAGAGTGTCTTTATTCTTCTGAGTGGTGTATTTATCAAGTTACAATGGATTTTGTTCGTGGTCAATGCATCGTCTAGTACAAATATATGGGCATTTTTGGGCGTGAGTTAACGAAAGATAATTCGAGACAAGGTGAGGCGCATATTGTTGCGTTAACTTACGTCATTCTTTAAACATCGTTGTATAGTTCTTCATTGTTGTCTTCGACACACTTTTGGCACCACACAACTGCCTACATACTGCGATGAACGTCAACTGGTCGACATCCTCCAGCTGTTAGAAATCGAAACACCTCTCGCTGATTAAATCTAGATGGATTCCGTATCACACCCGTGATGTTATCAACGGTCTGCTGAGGAAACTTAGAGTCGGAGGATAATGACATTTTGCAAACTTGACGGTTGATATGTGATGGTTACACCATAATTGGCGTCTTTATGCTCTCGTGCGTATGTTCACTTATTGCAGTTTGGTCCGGCTTCATTTAAACACAATTCGTATAACGACAGAATACGTTAAATCAATAATGTTTCATCAATACAATATTGTTCAATGCTGATTGTATATCGACAAAATGTTGCATTAATAATCTCATAACAATACAACTTTATTCAAAAATGATTTTATTTTCGATTCATTGGTTTTATCAATAATTGTATATTAATAAAATAGTGTTCAATAATGATGTTAACTAGACAAAATGGGTCATTGATATATTCATAACTATAAAGTACTGATAAATACCAATTTAGTATCGACATAATATGTTTAATGATCAACTCTATATCAACAGAATAGTGTTCAATAACAATGTAATATCGAAATAATATGTATCGCCAATTTTTTGTAATCCACAAAATCGGCTGAAATAGTTATGTTGATTTGACACACTATTTCCCAACAATGAGTTTATGTCGACATAATCTTCCGTTATTAATGATTTCTAATCGAGAAAACCTGTATCGTAAATGGTTCCATACTCCAAAGTACCTGATCTTGATATATTACAATCGACATGGAGTCGATCAGTTGTATGAAGTTTAAAGGCCATCTCCAATCAGTTAATCTGACTTATCGATCAGTGTTGCTCTCAGCTGAGACTGCCACAACTCGGCCCTGAAGTATAATATAGTTAGTTTGTTGTGGGACAATCTTCATCACACTCGGGACAAGTCCATACGCGCTCAGATTTCACCCTCAGTATGTCCATCAGCAGGTGATTACTGACCGTTCCAGCCCAGTGCTGGTTAACCAGACGTCTTTGTATCTCAGGGTAGTGTTCCTTCCTCGCTGCCCCTCGTTTCACATACAAAGTATAACAGACGATTGCATGTGTTGTCGTGCATTTGACGGAAATTGGGAATAGCTATGTCCAATATATAAATACCCACGCGAAAGTCGTTTAAGCATTTACATGACTGCTGAAAAGAGAGGTTGAGTTTTCAAACATTTTATATGCAATACAGCTACATAAAGTGGATTTGTGTATGCTGATAGAACGACGTCGGTGGATCGATGGTGTCTCTGACACACTCAGGAAGTTACACCTAACTAGCAGCCTCCCACTTGACGATAGCAAGAAATCTACGCACCCCGCATCTCTGCGATGTCACATGTCATGAGCCGAATACTAACATCAGAAGAGGAAAGTTAGTTATACGAAGTAGCTTCAAAAACTTCTCAGAATAGTCCACTTAAGTTTGAATGATGGATGATATTATGGAGAATATATATTTATAAGATGGTAGTGGCCTTGACGAAATTAAATGACAGACGTGACCTTCACATATACTCTTTAACAGAAGTTACATAAGTTTGTTTGTGTGTTGAGCTCGTCGCATGGTCGGAGTTGAAAATGCCCGTGATTGAACAACGTACACATGTTAAATGATGTGTTTTGTTTGAGAAGTCTCTCTCAGATACACAAACATTGCTTAATAAATCATATGGCGATACCGTAATGAAGAAATCGCAAGTATTTGAGTGACACGTACGTTTGCGTGAAGGTCGTGTTAGTGTCGATGATGATGATGCACGTAGTTGACGACCGTCAATTTCGATCAACATTATCAGTTGCAAGTTGCCACAGTGTCCTCCACAATAAACTGCACATGCTCCGTGTTTGTTACTCATGTTCTTAAAATTATATCACCCAATCACAAAGAAACGAGATTGACTCTGGCTGGAGACCGAATCACAATGGCTGATCAAAATAGCAATTTTCTGAACAACATAATCACAGGAGATGAGACCTGGTGTATTTTGTACGATCTTCAGACAAAACGTAAGTCCTCTGGATTAAAATCTCCCACATCTCCTCAGACACATACATTTTGTTTGGACAATGGCAAAAGAAAAGCTAATGTTGGATGTTTGATTTTTTATTCCCAGGGTATTGTCTACCATGATTTCATTCCTGCAGGCCGAACGGTTAACAAGGAAATGTACGTTTATATCACCTGTCTAAGAAGATGCAATAAGAAAATAACCACAAGAAAAATGGAGGACAAACAGTTTGATTATGCTGCATGACAATGCGCCAGAACATCGATCTCTACTGTCAAAGCACAATGTGATTAGCTTGGAACATCGTCCATATTTTCCAGACCTGGCACCGGCTGATTTTTTCATGCTCCCTTGACTGAAATCGACACTGACATGACAGCGATTCAAGGATGCTGAGGATGTTATCACCAATGCGACAAGACAGCAGAGAGACGTGTCAAATAATGGGTTCCACGAATGCTTCCAGCAGATGTGTGCACATTGGCAACAGTGTGTAATTGCAGAAGAGAATTACTTTGAAGGAAATGTAGTGTATGCAATTATATTTCTACTGATTTATATACACTCCACTAATTCCGGGAACATTTGAAAGCTACCTCGTAGATGTGCATGCATAAAAAAACGAATGTATTAACGACATAAATGATTGTTGTTGTTGTTAAAGTTGTTGCTATTGTTGTTGGTGTTACTGTTGTTGTTGTTAGATGTCCACACTGAGTAAGTTGATTCTTTTGTGCGATATGAAAAGGGCGTTAAGTTGACGGGTTGCAGTAGCTTCCCTCACATAGTGAGCGCGATGATGGATTTGAACTGGAAACCTCCAGGTGGTTGTACTATGTTTGGCCTCATCCGGAGTAGATCGCAACTGCGGGAATCACTTCAATCCACGACTTCGTCACTCAGACATCCATGAAAGGTTTTGTCATGGAAAACTGAGTGGAAGTGATTTTCGCCTCTTGGTATGTATAGTTTAAATGACCCTGACCAATATTGTCGGATCAGTATGTTTTGCCTTGCCAGGCGTTAGTCTCCTCAACACCCACATAGGGAGAGAAAAAGAGATGTATAGATACCGTGTTTTTTTAAGGGAGGAGGTACTTCCTTTCCCAACATATTTAAACATATTTTTGTTTGTCTATCCCTTTTTTGTGTTTTAGAAACCCCCCGAAATAGACACTGTTCGCGAACAGAAATTCGAGAAAATTCGAGGTACTTTTGGAATGATGTCCCTTGCTTCCGGAAGCAATAAAGGTAAGATTAATGGAGCTATCCAGCCGGAAGTTGCTCTCGTGACTTCTGGGTACGGCAATGAGCAGAAAGGAAAATGGCGACCGGTTGTAATCTATACATGGCACTTCAGGTTATGTTGACTGATGAGGTCACTGTTTATGGTCTCAATTTCTGTAAATATTAACCGGAAAGTAAACGCGTATGAGCATCAGGCTGAGTCGTACATCCTTCGAGTGACACTGTGTGAGGTCTTCTTGCGCTCTGTGGGGAAGGTTTCATGTGCTCTGCTTGGATTTTCCACTTGACCTCTTTACGCGTTTCTCTCCAACGTCATGTGGCTTTCTCTCCGATTTACCTCGGACTTCCTATTACACGTACCTCTGGCTTCCTCTCGCATGTTCCTATGGCTTCGTCTCCAGTGTACGTATATCTTCCTCTTCGATGTTACTATGTCACCGTGTTGCATATATATATATATATATATCTGCCTTCCTCTTCTATGCACCTGCACTTCCTATCAAAAATACATCTCGCTTGCTCATGCATGTACCTATGGCTTCCTTTTCCATGGACCTATGGCTTCCTCTTCCATGTACTTCTGGCTTTCTATTCAATGCATCTCTGGCTTTCATTTTCATGGACCTCTGGCATCGTCTTCCAATAATCTTTGGCTTCCTTTACGATGGACCTCTGGTCTCCTCTTCCACGTGCATCTGACCTTCTTTTCCGTGTAGCTTTTGCTTTCTCTTCCATATACCTCTGTCTTCCTCTTCCATATAGCTCTGGCTTCCACTTCCATGCAACTCTGGTTTTTTCAAACGTGTATCTCCGGTTTTGTCTTCCGTATACCTCTTGTTTTCTCTTCCATGTACCTCTGGCTTCCTCTTGTGAGAACCTGCATTTCTTTCTGCGGCCGCAAACGGCTGCGAAACATGGGACGTTACCCAGACCTCAGTGTCTAAATCGTTGAATCCTCAAAATAACATTGACCGAACAAGAAGATTGGAGACATTCGACTTGGGCATAGATTCAATCATACCATTACAATACTTCGGCCACATCAAAAGGCAACGGTATTGAGAGAGCGGTAATGGAAGATACGATGACGACCAAGAGAGGCAGGTACAGACCAAGAAGGCAATGCCATCAGAATGCCAAGGAATGCGTGGGCATGGCATTGGAGCATGCTGGATATTTTGAAAGAGATTGCGTTTCTTTCATTCAGGTTGTAGTTGGATCGACGCTCTGTAAAAGAAACTGCTTCATGATGATAGTGGTTTTGATCTAGCTCCTGCCCTTGATCTGCAGTTTTTATTGTACCTTCCCTTTTTATAAAATTGCTAAAATCAACAAATTGTAATTATGTTACGATTTTATTATTCACTTTTTTGTTTTATTTTCTTTCCCGCCTATTGCTCTCAAATAATTTCATTTATGAGGTCTGCTCGAAAGGATTTGGAAGAAAACCTTTCCAAAGAAAACAAATGAAACACGACTGGTGTTATACATTGGCGACGTCTTGGGGACTATCATGCGCATGTGCATTTTTCCCACCCTCATAGAAATTCAGTCGCTGGCAGTCAGTCCGTGAGTGGAGTGAGTATAGTGAACGCTCATCGGATTTTCATTCTCTGTAAAATAATGAGACGACTTTAGTAGCGGTAGTGCATAACATTTGATCAAAAGCTGACAATGGCCAAGTGAAAAGCATTCTGATTATTCCGCAGGCTTCACAGCGACACTAATTAAGGAGTGGTACACTCGCATCAAAGATGGTCGGACATCCGTGAAGATCTGGCCACGTTCCGGTAGGACCTCAACAAGGCACTCGTACTTGCCTCCCAGTCCGTCTAGGGATTCCCTATTCTTCATACATTCACCACGAAACTGGGTTAGGCAGGGCCATGATGTCCCTGTGGCGAAACTGGGTTGGGCCAGGCCATGATGTCCCTGTGGCGAGACTGGGTTGGGCCAGGCCATGATGTCCCTGTGGCGAGACTGGGTTGGGCCAGGCCATGATGTCCCTGTGGCGAGACTGGGTTGGGCCAGGCCATGATGTCTCTGTGGCGAGACTGGGTTGGGCCAGGCCATGATGTCTCTGTGGCCATGTCGTGGAGTCGACATACCCGTTGCAGGTTTTAAACACTGTTGTTTCTTCCCTACATATTGCCACGACAGCAAGACACATTTGTAATATGTTAAAAGATGAAATCAGCAACTAGTTGGAGGTATTCCGTGACTTGATAAGTTCTTCGATGCAAAATCCTAAAAAAAAAAAAAAAAAAAAAAAAAAAAAAAAAAAAAAAAAAAGATAAGGACAAATGAAGAATGCAAAAACAAATACTCAAGGCAACAAATAACGGGGATTCAGTGGCGTGTTCGAATCACAGTGAAGACCAGGATTTTTTTTTCAGGTGGATCTTCTGGTAACAATTCCCCTGTACTCTGGGTAGTGAGATCGGACTATCGTGTATAGTGTTGAGCATGTTAAAAATCCCTTCAGCAGCTTGAAATCGAAAAGAGTAGCCATAATAGCCGCTGCCCGGACACAATTGAAGTTTAAAACAATCTACCAACGAAATTTGTATCTTTGCCCAAAAATAACACTGTCATTCGCTACTGGAAAATACACAAGCAATTTCAGAGCGGAGGCAGAGGCACTGAGGGCGGCAGTGGAAGAAATGGTGACAGGTAAGCGGCAGTGGAAGAAATGGTGACAGGTAAAAGGAATGAAAGCCACATAGTCCTGCTTACAGAAGCACTGGCCGTAGTCACAGATCTGAAAAGCCAGAAAAATACTGAACTTAATGATTTAAGAGCAGTACTTTGTCAACTATGCCAGCAGGTCGCACCAAAAAGAGTAATGATGCAGTGGGTCCCATCACACTGCAACATCCAAGGCAACGAGCAGGCCGACAGACTGGCAAAAAAAGGTGCAAAACTACCACAACCTGATACTAGTATGACATACGAAGAGTCAAAACTGCTTATTAGAGCTAGATACATGACCAAATGGGAAACCGAACATACTGGCTACACCAAAAACGATGCCTATTACCAGTTGAACAGAAACGAGCAGGTCGTGGTCTTCAGACTTCGCACTGGCCACAATAGACTCAGGTACCACCTATTGAACAAATAGAAGATAGGTGGCACCGACGAATGCCCGTGTGGTACCGGGAAAATGACCGCTGATCATTTGCTGCAAAACTGCCCGACATACGAGGATCAGAGAGAGCAGATGTGGCCATCACCAGTGGCAACACTAGAAAGCTCTATGGCAGTGTCGACAGCCTCAGGATGACGGCTGCTTTTTTCGAAAAAATAATGGTTACTGTCCGACTGCGTACGACGAAGAAGAAGAAGAAGTATCTTTGCCCAGGTGGTTTGTTAAGAACAGCTTTAGATGGCGCCTAACTGGGTGCGGGTCTACTTAGCTCTAGTGTTTAAGATTATTAAGATGGTCTCGCACATTGGTAATAAGCCACCCTTCAAGAAACTGGTTGTATACAGACTATGTAGAGTCTTCTAAACTAGTATAAAGATGTTAAGTTAAGAGAAACTAGCAGCGAGAACTGTAAATCCACAACATGCTATCAGAACTGCAACATAGATAACAAAATGCTGACGATGGACGATTTATTATGTCATGTATGCATCTTGACGTATGTCCATTAACAAAAATAGAAAGCAATTAGAAATACTTAATAAACAAACAAACAAAAAATAGTTTATTTATTTTAATACCTGAAAATGAGAGAATGTTTTACAGCTTTGGTTATTTGATTAAAGGATGCATATAAATTCCCACGGGGGAAATCCCAGTTAATCGTTATTGGGAACACATTTTGAAGAGTATTGATCGGGTATTTCCGTAGTTGGATCTGAAATTCCATGGGTTGATGAAGAAAAGTGTAATTGAACTATATTGATTCATGCTTCATTTTGGGGTGGTTGTTGTTTGTTTTGGCGATTAGAAACAAATTTCCTGGTAAAATTATAGTTCATTTGAAATTAATATTGAACACAAAATATAACTCCATGTCGGTATATCTTGGTTCAAGAAGGTGAACCGAGCTATCCCCAAACTAGAAATGTATAGCAGATATTGACTAACGCTGAGATACGATATCACACGTGCTAATAACTTAGAGGAGTTGGATCGGATCATTATAGACATGGATTTCCGCCGAAATGTGAGTGACTGATTTTCGTAAATCACATCTGATTAAGTCCACTCTCTTTGTTGGGCCGTGTGGCCACTTTTCTCTTCCTGTCTCCGCTGAAATGGGTGACTTGCGGTGGATTAAAGTGAGGAACAAATTGCTACTTTTGTCCACCTCACTCTCTGGCCCTGAGCGACCATTGGTCCGTTGCTAGATTTTATCCAGACGACTGGAGATTTTTCTTCAGAGTTTACTCCGGAAGCCTTTACCGTAAAAAGTTATCCGGCAAAGGAGGGGTGATGGCATCTACAGTTGAATGTCGTGTCTTTCCCATAACCTGAAGAGGTCGGAAGAACATCATTCATCGCATGAGTGATGTGTTCGACTTATCACCCAGGCCGTGTTCTAGTCCGTCATAATAGTGTATACAAATTTCACTGCCGCACGAAAACCGACCCTGTCTGCAGATACGGCGAGGGAGCCAATCTCGTAAATTCACCCGCGTGCACTAGATCGTGAAAATACGGCTCATGTTTAAGCGTAGTGCTAATTTATAATACCGATGTTTATTACAAGATAATCGGATGAAAGAAAAGCAAATAACGAACGAAATAACCAGTACAAATGGAAAACACGGACATGTATGAGTAGCGATATAGAGTTATAGTGAATAAGAACGCTCTTCTTCACAACGTACGAATACTGATCCTCAGAGTGTTTGATCTGCTCGACTGACAGTACAGATTCGAGGACATGATTTGAAGTTTGAACGGTGTCCTTTCTGTCAGCTGAGAGAGTTGATGAAATAGAAGAATTGTATCATCAAGGCACGATTATATAATGCAACAACATCGGATCAGGTAAGACGCCATAAACCATCTAGCAACAAGGAGATTGTTCAAAGACAGAGGCTTGCTTAACGGGGCTATGCCGGCTCAACACCAGATGAGGCGCTGACGTTATGCTTCAAGCCAGATTTTCTCACCCTATTCCTGACAGTGGACCCTTTCCGCGCTGTTTTTGTAGTCTCCCTGTTTTACTCGGAGAAATGTAGCCATTTACATGTTTTGTTGGTCAGTGGAACATTTTTATTTATAAATTGTATAAATTATATAAATATGATTACATAAATATGTATACTTTATGGTTTTCTCGATCTATGTGACCCTTCTGATTGATGACCAGAAACATACTTTTGTGTATCCAGTTTTATTTCTGCGATGGAGACCTAAACACCACATCTGCGAATTATGTTAAGGCGAATCGCGCGATTGGCTGAATAGATTTACACCTGACACAACTGCAACCTGATTCTACAAATAAGTGGAAGGTTGAAGTGACAGGAAGAAAGAAGGGTTGGGGAAATTACCTTAGAGGGGGCGTGGCAATCTATCAAATAGAAAACACTGTCCAAATGTGGTCCCTATCTTCGTCCCGTGCCGTTCCTGCCTTTGTTACCGATATTTTTACACCTGACCCCCTTGGAATAGCACAATGCCACAGGGGTCCTACGGCCACCGTTTGAGAACCGCTGCTGTAAGCTGTGTGTGTGGTGCCCGTCTTTGACTACTCTGTAACTGTTGTCTTTTTTTTATAGAAATCGGTATGTGTCTTTTGATCAGTGTTGAACGAGCCTAGAATGAGGAAAAAACAATATGTACGATATTCTCAATTTCAAACAAACCCCAAAACACCAAAATAAGTCTTAACGGCAAATAGCTGTGGCGAAACGACAACCCAAACTACCCGGGAGTCACATTTGATCGGCGCATGACATGGAAAAGTAAGATCGAGAGAAACCGAATGAGAGCCAGAGAAAGAATGGCAATCATGAGGAAACTTGCTGGCACAAGCTGGGGAGAAGACGAAAATATACTAAAGAAACCGTACACTGGAATAGTGAGACCAGTTCTCGAGTATGGCATTGTGGCATGGACAACAGCAGCAAAGGCGAACTTTGACAAAATTAGCAAACTCCAAAACCAAGCCATGAGAGTTATAACAGGAGGCATCTGGGGTAGTTGTCTCGCCGCAGCGACTCAATTTCAACCAGTGTTCGTAAAGCGATCTCAGTCCCGCCAGGCGGAGCGATAGCGCGGGCTTGCGGAAAACGCTCGCCTGCCTTTCTCCGTAGTGCGAATTGGGTGCGGTTTGTGGTAGTGGCTCCTCCACCGAGGTGCGCTAGTCTGGTCCGTATCAGGAAACGTGGTCCGTCTCTGGTGATTTATCTAAGGCTTATAGCAGAGCTCGACAGTACGTCTCGCTGGTGGTCCGACTCTCGCAAAGAGCTTGTGACCGGCAAATGGAAAGCAGGAATCGTTGCCTCGAGGCCCTGCGTTCTCTCCCTACGGAGAAGGGCAGGCCACATTGTGTCTCTAGTCCCAGTGAAATTCATCGCCGAGGTCGTTGGGATCCGTTCTGCACAGAGCGCTGCCATCCCTCCTCGAGCGAGCCCGGTCGGTCGGTCGTCTGGTGCGTGTGGGAGGCCCCTGTCAGGCGGTCCTAGGTCGACGGAGTGAGGGACGGGTGGAACAACCGTCCGTCCGTCCCGTCAATCGGTCCCTGCGGCCGTCCCAGTGAGGCTTTTTACACACCCTTTCTCCGCCGACCGGTGTGCGCAGTACGTACGTCTCCGACAGATATCTGGTTGATCCTGCCAGTAGTCATATGCTTGTCTCAAAGATTAAGCCATGCATGTCTAAGTTCACACTGTCTCACGGTGAAACCGCGAATGGCTCATTAAATCAGTCGAGGTTCCTTAGATGACACGATCCTACTTGGATAACTGTGGCAATTCTAGAGCTAATACATGCTTACCAAGCTCCGACCCTCGCGGAAAGAGCGCTTTTAATAGTTCAAAACCAATCGTCGTTTCCCCTCGCGGGGTTGCGGCGTCCCCACTGGTGACTCTGGATAACTTTGTGCTGATCGCATGGCCTCATGTGCCGGCGACGCATCTTTCAAATGTCTGCCCTATCAAATGTCGATGGTACGTGACATGCCTACCATGTTTGTAACGGGTAACGGGGAATCAGGGTTCGATTCCGGAGAGGGAGCATGAGAAACGGCTACCACATACAAGGAAGGCAGCAGGCGCGCAACTTACCCACTCCCGGCACGGGGAGGTAGTGACAAAAAATAACAATACGGGACTCTTTCGAGGCCCCGTAATTGGAATGAGTACACTTTAAACCCTTTAACGAGGATCTATTGGAGGGCAAGTCTGGTGCCAGCAGCCGCGGTAATTCCAGCTCCAATAGCGTATATTAAAGTTGTTGCAGTTAAAAAGCTCGTAGTTGGATCTCAGGCGCAGGCGGGCTGTCCGGCTCGCGCCGGTTCACTGCCCGTTGTCTCCTGCCCTACCGTCTGCCGGCTCTCTCCCACGGGTGCTCTTCGCTGAGCGTCCTGGGTGGCCGGCGCGTTTACTTTGAAAAAATTAGAGTGTTCAAAGCAGGCCTCGGCTGCCTGAATAATGGTGCATGGAATAATGGAATAGGACCTCGGTTCTATTTTGTTGGTTTTCGGAACTGGAGGTAATGATTAACAGGGACAAACGGGGGCATTCGTATTGCGGCGTTAGAGGTGAAATTCTTGGATCGCCGCAAGACGAGCTACTGCGAAAGCATTTGTCAAGAATGTTTTCATTAATCAAGAACGAAAGTCAGAGGCGCGAAGACGATCAGATACCGTCGTAGTTCTGACCATAAACGATGCCGACTAGCGATCCGCAGGAGTTGCTTCGATGACTCTGCGGGCAGCTTCCGGGAAACCAAAGTGTTTGGGTTCCGGGGGAAGTATGGTTGCAAAGCTGAAACTTAAAGGAATTGACGGAAGGGCACCACTAGGAGTGGAGCCTGCGGCTTAATTTGACTCAACACGGCCAACACTGAAACGATTGACATGCCGAGACCACTCTTCTGGGGTCTAATATGGAACTGGTGCTGGACTTAGACCCCCAGAAATCTAAGGTTATGTCCCCTGTGGCTCGGTTTTGTCTGCATCCAGTGTTTGATAAAGGAATTGACGGAAGTGCACTATCAGGAGTGGAGCCTGAGACCTAAGTTAACTTACCACGCCAATACTGCAGAATGACTATCAAAAAGTACACCTTCGTGGGGTCTAATAGAGAACATGTGCTGGAATTAGACCCTCGAAAAGTTTTTGGGCTACCCTTTAAGAAACTTGATTGTCTCGCTAAGGGAATTGACGGAAGGGCACCACCAGGTGTGGAACAGGCGGCTTAATTTGACTGAACACGCCAATACTGTAGAACAACTGACAAATCGAGTGCACTGCCGTTTGGGTCTAATAATGAACGTACGCTGGTATTAGACTCACGGACGACAAGTCAGCTCTCAAACACTCAAATGAAAGAACGCTACGGAAATCGTGTTTAACTCCGCAGAAACCGCAGATTTCAAATACCTGGTCATTGACAAACAAAAGCCCTCAATAAATTCGTCTGACCAAATAGTGAACGGGTGCTGGAAATAGATCTGAAGACAGGTCAGTTTTACCCTACAAATGACAGGGCGTTGCTACGGAAAACCAGCTCAAATCGAGAGGAGCCGCAGACACTTTGGTTCACGTACCAGGCTGATAAGCCAAGGGCGCGAGGCTACCATGTGGGGGATTACGGCCGAATCCTTAAAAGCCGCAATCCCGCCCAAAATCTCAGCACCACTGCAATGGGAGGCTCCTACATGCTCGGGACCTGGGGCTTGCGCCCCAGCCCTATCAGGTAGAGCCACAGTAAGAGGTCCTTGCCGCCCGCAAATCAAAGCGGGCGGACAAACTGCTTGATACTCACCCTATACGGCGATGGGGTGCGAAAAACACCAACCAAAGACTTAGAACCTGGTCGGGGTGTCGAAAACAGTAGAGCAGCCACCACACTGTGAACTGTCAAGACTCAACCACTGACCATGAGAGTTGTCCGCACACCAGACGATCAACATCTCTGTGACATTACCAGGCTTGTCCTCTGGCTAAATGCACTCCGGCTACGATATCTACCTCTGTACGTTATCAGCCATAACTATCATGCTGGACGCAGAAGAGATGCAGACCAGCGGACATTGCACACCTGCCCCACTGTGTCAACACCCCAGGTGGCGGGGAATGCTAGGCGTACCATCCCTGCATAGAAGCCAAGAAAATAAAGGGAAAAAGAGATACCCACTCACATGCAAATGCTACGTTTCTGGCAGGACGTGACGATCCTGGGATACAGACACACTGGACTGCCTCTCTTCCGGGCAAACCAGTCCATCTCATATATCACATATCATCATTGCACCCTATAGACACGAGTAGTGAAGACTCGATAGTCTGGTAAGACAACTTCCATAGGAGAGAAAACTCTGATCGTAAACAACTGCTGCCTTGCAGATAGGCTGGGGACAGCCAAAGGCTAAGGAGGGCATCCCTACAGAAACGCCTGTTGAAATCGGATGCACGGGGCCGCAAGCCTAACAAAACAGTGCAACGTAAATCACAGTATGATGGCAGCACAACCTATTCGAAAAACGTATGGCGCTCATCCTGAGGAGACCCGCCAGGCAGCGATAGCGCCGGGCCCCACGCCTCGAAGGGGCCCACCCTTGACTACTGGTGGTCACCCACCCATGTGTCGTGGAGTCAAGGCACATGGCTATGGGGTAACGTCTATTGGCCAAAACCTCAAAACCCTCAAAATACTACAGTGGAATGCGGAGGGAGTCATTAACAAAAAACTTTCCCTAACACACCACCTGCATGAAGGTAAGATTGACGTGGCATGTATCCAGGAAACGCACCTCAACAATAACCATAAATTCTCAATCAGAGGATACCAGACCTTCCGTCTAGATAGAGAAGGTCACAAAGGAGGGGTCCTGATACTGACCAGAAACAGCATACCGAGTAGCGCGGTACCTGTCAATCACACCGGACAAGCAGAAATTGTAGGAGTTGACATAATGGCTCAAGAGACGAAGCTCCGCATTTTCAATCTGTACGGACCACCAAACAGAGACCTATCGCTCTCGAGTATGGAGGTCAGAGACTCCAACTGCATAGTAGTTAGAGATTTCAACAGCCACTCGGAGAGATGGGGATACTCTGACACAGACAGCAGAGGTGACGAAGTGGAAGATTGGGAGATAGATGCAAATCTCTCCCTAATCAATAGGCCGGAGGATAGCCCTAGCTTCTATTCAAGAACATGGCATACCACCTCGACTCCAGATTTGGCCTTCTCCACACAGGACATACACTATAAAATAGACCGCCAGGTGCTAAACCAACTGGCAGGTAGCGACCACAGGCCGATCAGGCTAACCATTGACATGGAAGTAGGCCCACAGGAAACAAAACCGCTCCCACGTTGGAATTACAAACGAGCCGACTGGGACAGATTTGCAATCCTGACAGATGGGCTGTGTGAAACCATCAACACACGAAACACCAAAATGAAGCCCATGGTAGAGAGCCTAAGCAAGGCAATAATGCAAGCCGCCACTGAAACCATCCCAAGAGGAGCTAGGAAAAACTATAAGCCCTACTGGAATGATGAGTTACAGAAAGTGGAAGATGCAGTAACAAATGCTAGGAACGTGGCAGAACGAGAAAAATCCATGGAGGCAAACATCGCCCTCAAAGCCGCCGCGGCGATGTACAAACACACTCTCAAGCAAACAGCAAGAGAAAGTTGGAAAAATAAAACGGAAAGTTTAAACCTGGACAAAGAAGGGAACAAGCTATGGAAGCTAGTCAGAGCCATGAACGACGAAACCCCGTCAAATAAACAAATTACTATCAAGCAAGGCGAGAACTTGATCACAGGTAAGAAAGCCGCAAACGCCTTTGTCGATCACTATGCCAGAGCAAACCACATCGAGGTCCCTGCAGATAAGCATACAGACATTAGCGAAGAGCTAAAGGGACACGAAAACATAAATGCGGCTCCTGAAGAGCACATGATGGCCAAACTAACAATGCGCGAAATGGAAGAGGCTATGAGAACACTAAAGAAAAGGAAATCTCCCGGAAAAGACGGGATAACAAACGAAATGCTGATGGGGCTGGGCCAAACAGCGAAGAAAAAACTACTATCGGTGCTGAACCAAAGCTGGAAAAGGGGTATTGTACCCCAGGCATGGAAAGATGCAATACTGGTACCAGTACCAAAAACAGGAAAGGACAAAACAGATCCAAATGGATACAGGCCCATAAGCCTACTGAGCTGTGTCGGCAAGCTAATGGAACGGATGATAAACACCAGACTGATGTGGCATCTGGAAGAAAAACGAATACTAATTCCACAGCAAGCCGGCTTTAGACAGCACAGATCCACTGAGGACCAGGTCATCCTCATAGCCCAGGAGATAGAAGATGCCTACCAGGCACAGAAACACACAGTAGCTGTTTGGGTGGATCTGGAAAAGGCATTTGACAAAGTCTGGAAGGATGGACTTAGAGTCAAACTAAGGAGAAGTGATGTTTGTGGGAAGATGTACAAGTGGATCAACCACTACCTCAAACAAAGAACGGCCAGAGTCCAAGTACAAGGGCAGATGAGCAAAAAGGTGACACTCGAGCAGGGAGTACCCCAAGGGGGAGTACTGTCACCCACACTCTTCCTGGTATATATAAACGATATTACAGAGAATATACCAAGAAGAGTCCATAGCTCAATGTTTGCAGACGATCTGGCTATGTGGACCTCTGAAAAGAATCTCACCATAGCAAGAAATCGGATGCAAACGGCCCTAACATCGCTGGAAGAGTGGGCGAACTCATGGCTGGTCAAAATAAACGAGCAGAAAACCACGTGCACAATATTCTCGCTCTCATTAAAACCCCAAAGTACCAAATTAAGCCTAAGTGGCAAAATCCTGCAGCCAAACGACAACCCAACCTATCTGGGAGTCACATTTGATCGGCGCATGACATGGAAAAGTCAGATTGAGAGAAACCGAATGAAAGCCAGAGAAAGAATGGCGATCATGAGGAAACCTGCTGGCACAAGCTGGGGAGCAGACGAAGGCATACTAAAGAAACTGTACACTGGAAGAGTGAGACCAGTTCTCGAGTATGGCATCGCGGCATGGACAACAGCAGCGAAGGCGAACTTCGATAAAGTTAACAAACTTCAAAACCAAGCCATCAGAATTATAACAGGTGGCATGAAGTCAACGCCAATTGTAGAACTTGAAAAGATTACATAACTGCAATCCATGACCGACAGTAGAGACTGCAGAGCCCAGCTGCAGTCAGAGAAACTCCGAAGACTGACGGACCATCCAATGTACCAGAGGCTAAACAATTTGAGAACTGGGAAACTAAAGCGGAGAAACTTTGCAGAAATAGCCAAAGCAAAGATGCACGAAGATCCCATAAACGCACTAACAACACCAAAACCCATCACTACTGTACGAAAACCTACTTGGAGGCAGGATATATTTCCAGAGGTGGTAGAAAATATACCAGGTATTGCAAACAAAAACTGCCAGACCGAAAAAGAAAGGAGAGACACTACCCTAAGCTTCATAACGAAAAGCTACCCAAGCATGGACTGGACCCATGCATACACCGACGGTTCTGTAACAAACACTACACAGAACGGAGGGGCAGGAGCATTCCTAAACCTACCAAATGGCAGAAAAATAACACTGTCATTCGCTACTGGTAAGTACACAAGCAATTTCAGAGCGGAGGCAGAGGCACTGAGGGCGGCAGTGGAAGAAATGGCAACACACAGTGAAAATGAGAGCCACATAGTCTTGCTGACAGATGCTCTCGCCGTAGTCACAGCGCTAAAAAGCCAGAAAAACACTGAGCTTAATGACTTAAGAGCAGCACTCTGCAAACTGTGCCAGCTGTCCGCACCAAAAAGGGTAGTGGTACAGTGGGTTCCGTCACACTGCAACATCCAAGGCAACGAGGAGGCAGACAGACTGGCAAAAGAAGGTGCAAGTCTACCACAAACAGATACCAGTATGACGTACGAAGAGTCAAAACGGTTTATCAAAGCCAGATACATGACCAAATGGGAAACCGAACATACTGGTTACACCAAAAACGATGCCTATTACCAGTTGAACCGAAGAGAGCAGGTCGTTGTCTTCAGACTTCGCACTGGCCACAATAGACTGAGGTACCACCTATTCAACAAATTGAAGATAGGGTGTACCGACGAATGCCCGTGCGGTATTGGTAAAATGACCACTGAACATCTGCTGCAGAACTGCCCGACATACGGGGATCAGAGAGAGCAGATGTGGCCATTGCCAGTGGAACTGCAAGACAAGCTCTATGGTAGTGGCGAGAGTCTCAGGATGACCGCCGCTTTTTTCGAAAAAATAATGGTTACTGTCTGACTGTGTACGCAGAAGAAGAAGAAGATAACAGGAGGCATAAAGTCAACGTCAATTGTAGAACTGGAAAACATTACAAATATGCAATCCATGACCGACAGAAGAGACTGCAAAGCCCAGATGCAAGCAGAAAAACACAGAAGACTGACTGACCATCCAATGCATAAGAGACTACATAATTTTGGAAATGGGAAACTAAAGCGGAGAAACTTTGCAGAAATAGCAAAGGCAAAGATGAACGAAGACTCTATGAACGCATTAACAACACCAAAGCACATCCCTACTGTAAGCAAACCTACCTGGAGGCAGCATATATTTCTAGAGGTGGTAGAAAATATATCAGGTATTGGAAAAAAGAACAGCCAGAATGAAAAAGAAAGAAGAGACATAACCCTGATGTACATAACGGAAAACTACCCAAGCATGGACTGGACACATGCATATACCAACGGCTCTGTAAAAAACACAACACAGAACGGAGGGGTAGGGGTATTCCTGAGCCTACCAAATGGTAGAAACACAACACTATCAATGGGAACTGAAAAATACTCAAGCAATTTCAGAGCGGATTCAGAGGCACTGATGGCTGCAGTAGAAGAAATGGTGACATGCAAAAGAAATAAAAGCCATGTAGTCCTGCTTACAGATGCCCTGGCCGTAGTCACATCACTAAAAAGCCAGAAAAATACTGAGCTTAATGATTTAAGAGCAGTACTCTGTCAACTATGCCAGCAGTCCGCACCAAAAAGAGTAGTGGTACAGTGGGTTCCATTCCACTGTAACATCCAAGGCAACGAGCAGGCAGACAGACTGGCAAAAGAAGGTGCAAGACTACCACAACCAGATGCTATTGTGACATACGAAGAGTCAAAAAAGTTTATTAGAGCCAGATACATGGCCAAATGGGAAACAGAGCATACTGGCTACACAAAAAAATTATGCCTATTAATAGTTGAACAGAAGAGAGCAGGTCGTGGTCTTCAGACTTCGCACTGGCCACAACAGACTGAGGTACCACCTATTCAATAAATTGAAGATAGGTGGCACTGACGAATGCATGTGCGGTACTGGGAAAATGACCGCTGAACATCTGCTGCAAAACTGCCCGATATACAAGGATCAGAGAAAGCACATGTGGCCATCACCAGTGGCAACAGTAGACAAGCTCTATGGCAGTGTCGACAGCCTCAGGATGACCGCTGCTTTTTTAGAAAAAATAAAGGTTGACGTCTGACAGCGTACGAAGAAGAAGAAGAACGTGCCTAGCAGTCTACGGAAACACGTCGCCCCGATGTTTGTAGTATATTTCAAAATGTTCTAGCCGTTACAACGGTGAACCAATACTCTACTCCGGGCAGGCACAATATACTGACCAAAACCACTAGCTCTTTCATGTAGCATTTCCTGGAAATAGATCGTTTTCAAGGGAGTCTGGCCAAGGAGATATGGATCGATTAGCCCCGTAGTATTGAGCCTCATATGAAGTCGTAGCCTTTTAAATATCTTTTAGAACCAATATAGAGCTATGTTTATCATTCTCTCCGCTAATTTGCCCAGACACGATTTCAAGGAGATTTGGTGTTACATGTTAGATCCATCATGAGCTAATTTGGTTTTCTTAATATTTACCTTCCTCCATACCTTTGGAAGCTTTCCATTTACTCATGTCTAGTTGATCAGTGCCAAGCCAGGTTTTTTTCCTCGAGACCAAAGGTTAAGTGGCATTGGCGCTATGAATCCTGTTAAGCCCTGAGGCCTTTTTAGCTTCTTCTGGGTTTGTCATAGCTCTTGCATATAAAATGGTGCTCCAAATACGAATGTTTTAACTAGTAAAGCTGTTCCATGATGAGCTTCCTCTTTGTTCCTCAGGTAGCACATATGTTCCTTGCCATGTTTGTAAATGTTGGTTATTGTTGGATGATGCAAAGTGACGATTAAGGCGCACTTTTGTTGTGGGCAGGACTTTAGTGAATGCCCATTCTCCAAATAATACTTGATTTGTGTTCGTTATAATGCTTCCCACGGTCATAGATAGTTAATTAGTTAGTTGTCCAACGCGTGTGACGATGGTGGCAGCATCCGACATGATTGTTCAGATATGACCGGAATTGACTGTACAGTCCTATCTGCTGAGAGTGACAAACTCTACCGAACGTTCGGCAAACTTGAACAGCGTACGTCCTTTCCTGCGGCTTTACTGAGAATTTTCGACTTTTGCAATTCCTCAATTGTTTAGTAACTTTCAAATTGTGTAATGGATCTATGTTTAGCATTTGCTCGTATCAAGTGTTATAACCTTGCGCTAGGCTGATCAGTTGGGAGGAAGCAGCTCTCAGGCAGCGACAGCAATGGAGAAAATGTTCAAATAAACTTTTTAGAGTGTCTTTGTATCGTTTCGTAAACCCCTTCCCTTTTCCGGCGAGTGCAGTCCTGTCATGAGCTCACAATAATGTAACGGTTCTTTAGGCAGGCGCTCATCTGCCATGTGAACAACATGCCCTGTCCATATGATCTGAGCTCTCCACTGCAGCGTATGCATGTCAGAGAGTCTACCCTGCTAAGGACTGCAGAGTAGGGCACTCTATCCTGCCAGCCGATCCTGAGCATTCTGCGGGTATATTTCAATGGCCATAACTACGTTTCCTGCTATAACCTGCCCATGTTTCGTCTTCGTACAGAATGGAAGCTATCACAACACCACGACGCACAATGACCTTATTGCGACACTGATTCCTTCCCGGTACTAAATTTTGCTCGCAGTCTTAAAAATACAGTTCTTGCCTCTTAAACTCTGTTGTGAACCTCATGCAGACTTTCCATAGACAGACTATCCACGAATGACCTGATTCTGTTGTCATAGTGTTTTGTGAAGTATGTTTCTGAGATTTTTGACATTTCCAATTTCTCAATTTTGTAGTAACTTTCAAATGTTACTTTGCAGTATGCTTTGTTGAATTGTGTATTTGTTTACTACAACTAACGAACTAATTAACTAGCAAACTAACAATAACATCCGAACTAACTAACTAACTAGCTAACTATCTAACTAACAAACTAACTAACAAACTAACAAACTCACTCATTCACTCACTCAACCCAAACCTACACTAAACCCCACCACCCACCCACCCACGCACGCACACACACACACACACACACTAACACATATATACATATATATATATATATATATATATATATATATATATATGGGATTCCGTGACGAAGTGGTTAAGCCGTCGGCCTCGTGATCAGAGGGTTTGACTACGGACTCCGCTGGAATTAGACCCTCGGAAGACAGGTCAGTCTTACCCTCTTAATGACAGAGTGTTGCTACGGTAATCCTGCTCAACCCTAGAGGAATCGCAGGTCTCAGACTCTTGGTCATTGACTGACTTAAAAGCTCTATCCTGATTCGTTGGGTCAAATAGGGAACGGGTGCTGGTAGTAGACCCTTGGAAGACAGGTAAGTTTTTCCCTACTAATGACAGGGCGTTGTTACGGTAATCCTGCTCAATTCGAGAGGAATCGCAGGTCTCAGACACTTGGTCCACGTGCTTGGCTGATAAGACAACTGTGCGAGGCTACCATCTGAGGGACTACGACCGAACGCCTCTGAGCCGGAATCCCGCCCTGAATCTCATCACCACTGCAATAGGAGGCTACGATATGGTTGGGACCTGGGGTTCGCGTCTCAGTCCGACCCGGTCGAGCCGCAGAAATAGGTCTCTGCCGTCCCGCCGATCAAAAAGGGCGGAAAGCTGCTCGATATTCACCCCATACGGCTTTGAGGTGTGAAACCACTAATAGAAGACTTAGTTCACGGTCGGGGTGTCGTAAGCAGTAGAGCAGCCACCTCACTGCGAACTGTTAAGACTCAGCCCTTGATCAGGAGATATGTCCGCACACCAGGCGAACAACATCTCCGTGCCATGACCAGGCTTGTCCCCTGGTTAAATGCACTCCTGCCTCGCTCTTTACCTCTGTCTGCTATCAGTCATCCCAATAGAAGCAGAAGAGATGAAGGCCAGCGAATATTCCACCTCTGCCCTATTGTGAAAACCTCCCAGGTGGCGGGGAATGCTAGGCGTACCATTACTGCAGATGAGCCGAGAAAATAAAAGGAGCAAGGAGATACCTTATTAACATGCATATGCTACATTTCTGGCAGGACGTGACGATCCTGGGACACAGACACACTGGGCTGCCTCTCTTCCGAGATACTTGAAAAACTAGTACATACAGTCCATTATATCATATCATATATCATTGCCACACTCTATATACACGAGTGGGGAAGACTCGATAATCCTGCAAGACAACTTCCCTAAGAGAGACAACTCTGACCAAAAACAACTGCTGCCTTGCAGATAGGCTAGGGACAGCTAAAGGCTAAGGAAGGCATCCCTACAGAAATCGGATGCACTGAGCTACAGGCTCAACAAAGTAACACAGTGCAACGTATATCGCTGTAACCAGCGTACGAAGAAGAAGAAGAAAAAAAAGAAGGCTCCGCCGTCTTTTTCACGGGTGCTTGTAATGGAGTCCCTGCATCTCGTAGTCGTTTCCTAAGCCGTCTTGTCCTTGACTTGCCACTGGGGTCGGTCGGCACAAGACGAGAGAGTGAGGATAAAAAGTAGCGCAGTCAATCCTTACTAAAAAAAGCGCTAGCAAAAATAATTTTGCCATCAATCGTCTAGGATGGACGGCGGCCTTAGCCTATATATATATATATATATATATACACACACACACACACATGTATATGAATATATATATATATATGTATATTTGCATGTAGAATATAGACCTTGTTCCTGTGATTTACCCTTACATTATATATCATGCGGCTCCTCAAACTGCTTTATGTGTGTCAGCCCCCGTCTCTATATTCGATATTATTCATGGCACAAAGATTAAAACTGCAATTGGCTAACTGTTTCTGAAGATTAGAGTCTCAACAAATATCGGAGCATGCATTCTGGCATGAAATAAGCGACGTCCTCCCAACCTGACAGGGGCAGCTACCGGACATTCCCCAATTAGTCTTGTGACAGCCCCTTCTCAGCATCCTGAGAATTAACAAGGTCTCTAACGACGCCCAGAACGTAAAAGGAAGACGTAAGGCCTTGTCTGTTACACCAAGAATGCAGAGCTCCAACCTTGGGATAGTTGTGGTGGGGACTGTTTGTTTCATGAAATTGAAATGGTTTTCATTTTGTGTGTGTTTTTGTCGATGGTTTTGCATTGCTGTTTATATTCATGTTTCTGGACAGCTTGTGTTGTTATTTATGTTTATGTATGTAGCATTCTTTCTTTGTTATTTGAATCGCTGAATTGTGTTGTGGTATTTAAGTTACTGTATTTTTTCTTATGTCGCATGTTTGTTTTTTTTAGTGATTTTAGCGACTTAATTATTTTGTTATTTTAGGTACTGTATTTGTTGTTATGGTAGGCACTGTATCATTTACATGCTAGCTGCTGTATTTTTTGTTATTTTAGGTGCTGTATTTTTTGTTATTTTAGGTACTGTTTTTTTGTTATGGTAGCAACTGAATTTTTTATCCTAGCTACTGTCTGTTAGGTTATTTTAGATAAAGTATTGTTTGGTTATTCTAAGTACTGTATTTTTGTGGTTTTGGTAGCCACTGTATTGATTTATATGCTAGCTAATGTATTCTTTTGTATTTTTAGCCACGGTATTTGTCGGTTATTTTATCCATTAAAATTTTTAACATTTCAGTTAGTAATTGTTTTTGCAATTTCTACCACAGCAGTTGTTACTATTTCCATTGTGGCGTTTGTTGTTCTTGTAGCTAATATATTTATTATGTAAGCCCCTACATTTTTTGTGATTATGGCGAAAATTGTTTTAGTTATTTCAACAGTTTTTACTTTTGGTGATTTCTGTAGCCGTATTTTTTTTTTATTGTAGTCCGTGTTATTCTTGCCATTTTAGCCATTATATTTTTGGTTATTATGTCACTGTATATTTAGTTTCCCACTGTAGTTATTTCAGAAACTGTCTTTTATGTTATTTCAGCTACTGTCTTCTTTTGTTATTCCAGTTGTTGATTCTTAAATACTTGCCGTATTTTTTAAATTTCAGCTACTCTATTGTGCTTGTTAATTCAGCCTCTGCATTTGTTTTGTTATTTTAGCTATTCATGAATTAGAAGCAAGAAGAGAGGAATTATACGTTCAAAGATTTGCCGGATGAGATTAAGGAATTAGAAGAGGAAGTAGAGGAAGGAGAAGGATTATTGGAAGAATGATCAGAGCCACACTTGGAGGGGATAGGAGGAGACTAATTAGAAAGAGGAGAAAGATTAGAAGGAGGAAAAGAGTTAGAAGAAGGAGAGTAATTAGAGGGAGGTGAACTAGACGGAGAAGAGTAATTGGAGGGATGGGAATTGGAAAGAAAGACACGAATTAGAAGGGGGGGGGGGGAGAATTAGAAAGAATGTTATCATTAGAGAGAGGAAAGTAATTAGAAGTAGGTACGTAATTAGAAGGAAGAGTGTAATTAGAGGTAGAAGAATTAGAAGGAGGAGATTAATACGAGGAATGAGAATTAAAAAGATGAGAGTAATTCGACGGAGGAAGAGAATTAGAAGGAGGAGATTAATTAGAGGGAGGAGAGTAATACGAAGGAGGATGAGAATTAGACGGAGCAAGAGAATTAGAACGATGAGGGTTATTAGAACGATGAGAGTTATTAGAAGGATGAGGGTTATTAGAACGATGAGGGTTATTAGAAAGATGAGGGTTATTAGAAGGATGAGAGTTATTAGAAGGATGAGGGTTATTAGAACGATGAGAGTTATTAGAACGATGAGAGTTATTAGAAGGATGAGGGTTATTAGAAGGATGAGAGTTATTAGAAGGATGAGAGTTATTAGAACGATGAGAGTTATTAGAACGATGAGGGTTATTAGAACGATGTGAAGACTTAGAAGGATAACTTATTAGAAAGCTGTAACAAAGTAGAAAGAGGAGAAGAATTACACGGAGGAAGGGAATTAGAAGGAATGGAAATTATGAAGAAGAAAAAACAAAAGAGAAGTCGAGCTAGAAGAAGTGGATGGAGGACGGGTAAACTATTTGGAGGGATCATGAGATGAAATTGGAGGAGGGAAATTAGAAGAACGGGAAGATTAATTAGAAGAGGTAGTGTAATCGAAAGGAAGAGAAGAAGAATAATTGTAAGGAGAATAATTGGAAAAAGGAGGTGAAGGAAAAAACGAATTATAAGAACGATGAAAAGAAGAAGTTTACAGAAGAATGTTTAAAAATGAGCCGGGGCGGGGGGGGGGGGGGGGTAGGAAAGGATGACGCAGCAGGTGAATACAGAGAGGGAGATTAAGGAAAAGGAGGAGAAGAAGTAGGAGGAGGGGAATTAGAAGATGTAGTAGGTGAGGAACGATAAGTAAAAGAAGGAAATGCAAGGAGGAGAAGGAAGCAGAAGGGGATTTAGAAGATGTCACACACAGGATAATAACGATAAGGAGATGAACGAAAATTAGGAGACGAAGTAGAACCTGTACAAGAAAGATTCGGAGAAAAGCCGGAAAGAGAATTGGATAATAATTATGTCCGCTTGAAGCTTGGAGCTGATCCTTTCTCTTAGAGGGATGGTAAGACAGAGACAGATAATAATTATGTCCGCTTGACGCTTGGAGCTGATCCTTTCTCTTAGAGGGATGGTAAGACAGAGACAGATAATAATTATGTCCGCTTGACGCTTGGAGCTGATCCTTTCTCTTAGAGGGATGGTAAGACAGAGACAGATAATAATTATGTCCGCTTGACGCTTGGAGCTGATCATTTCTCTTAGAGGGATGGTAAGACAGAGACAGATAATAATTATGTCCGCTTGACGCTTGGAGCTGATCCTTTCTCTTAGAGGGATGGTAAGACAGAGACAGATAATAATTATGTCCGCTTGACGCTTGGAGCTGATCCTTTCTCTTAGAGGGATGGTAAGACAGAGACAGATAATAATTATGTCCGCTTGACGCTTGGAGCTGATCCTTTCTCTTAGAGGGATGGTAAGACAGAGACAGATAATAATTATGTCTGCTTGACGCTTGGAGCTGATCCTTTCTCTTAGAGGGATGGTAAGACAGAGACAGATAATTAGCCAGAAGTGTCTAGCACGTGTAGTGTATCTGAGTGCGTATGCGTTTTGAGACCGGAAGTAAGGGCTCCACCAACGTGGTGCTTGCTGGGATAGGTATGCTCAGTGTTTGCCAATTTGTAATTTTTTTTTTTTAGAGTGTTCTCCACAGATCTGGGTTGTGTTCTTGGAGGTCCAGGTTCGGAATGTAGCTTTTTTAAACGTCTGATTTCAAATATGTGAGCGGTTTAAGCGAATTCTACTTTTCAGAAAATGATCTGATTCTCACAGACTTTTGGTTTTTCAGTTCTTGTTCGCGTCTAAATGGCAAGAAGCAAGACCTCTGAAATGTTGATGTACATGACAAGTCCAACACCGCTTGGGAGGAATAAAAAACACAATGGATGTTTTAAAGACGTTAGTTAATAAATGTCTAATGCATTATGTGGATGTCAATTGAAGATAAACAAGAAGAAGAAGAAAGAAGAAAGAAGAAGCAGAAGAAGAAGAAGAAGAAGAAAAAGAAGAAGAAGAAGAAGAAGAAGAAGATGTAAGAAGGAGAGAAAAAGAAGACGAAAACATATAAGACGACAAGGAAAAAGAAGAAGAATATAAAATGATTTATGAGAATTAAAATAGTAATAATACAGATAATAAAATAATAATAATAATAAAAAGTAGAAGAAGAAGAAGAAAAAGAAGAAGAAGAAGAAGAAGAAGAAGAAGAAGAATAAGAAGAAGTAGAAACAGAAGAAAACAAATAAAATAACGAGAAGGAGATGTAAGAAAAAGAAGAGAAACAGAAAAAGATAAAAAAGAATTATTAAAAGAGGACAAAGAAGTAGAACCAGTACAAGAAGGAATTGGAGAAAAGATAAAAAGAGAATGAGGGTTAGAACAATGTCCCCTTGACTCTTGAAGCTGATGATCTCTCTAAGAGGGATGGTTAAACAGGGCAAGATAATTAGCCAGAACTGTCTAGCACGTGTAATGTATCTAAGTGCGCATGCGTTATGAGACCGGAAAGGCATTGCCTGCTGTAGTAAAGGCATATCAGCTTAGGTCAGTGACGTCCTTATTCGCTGTAACTTCCGACAAGGAAAGTAGCCATCTTTGAACCGTTGATATTCAGTCTTTATTACTTGTGATACATTTTCGACGTTTTTTCGGGTTTCAGGTCAGGTCATCCCGTAACCGGTGAAGCTGTTGGGGCACACATGAACGCCACGCCACACTTCTCTGTCAGATGCTGCTGCCTGTGACTCTTCTGGTCCATTATTTTATGTTGTCCTCCCATCTCTTTTTGGGAGGCCCTCTTCGTCGTCTGCCATGCACCTTTCCGTGAAGGATTATATTTGCAAGACCATTTGATCTCGTTATGTGACCGTACAAAGCAAGTGTTCTTCTTTTGACAGTTGCCAAGAGGTCTTCAAAAGGCCCTATTGCTGTTGTATTTCTGTCTCGTATTTCTTCATTTGTAACTCGATCTTTGTACGTGATGTTTAAAAGTCTTCAGCAACATCTCATCTCATATCGTGTTTATGTGCATTGTAATTCAAAAGATTATTATATCTGCTTGGCCGGTGTTGTGTGCCTGAAATGTAGATCAAATTACAAAGGCGAGGAATATACTACGGTCTTTCAATTTCCATCAGGAACACACATCCTAGCGATTCGAGAAAAATGGATCTGACACATTTCCCGCAACGACTGACGTAATTAGATGTGACAAATTCAAAGATGCTGATGGCTTAGGACATATTATACAAAATCGTCCGGTTTTAAAACCCGATGTATAACCTATTGGTTATTTTTTTAAATATTTTATTTTTACTTTTTGCGTTCTCCTTATTTCTCTAATTTCCAAGGCGGTGTACGTTGCACTGTTTCTTTTATTTTGCGCCTAACAGCTCAGTGCATCCGACTTCAGCATACATTTTATGAAAGGGTCTTCTTGCTCCTTCGTTTTCTAAGGGTTTGCTTCCCCGGGGTAACGGCCGGTGCTGTGATGCTGATCGAACCCAGCACCTTCATGTTGTGAGCCGTGCTACTTAACCACTAGGCCACGCCGTCCCGCACACTGTTTCTATGTCTCCCTTCGTATTTATCATCACAGCACGTTGTGCAAGGCAAGTATTCTAATACACGATAAAGTTCATAAAATATATGACAGCTCTGTTTTAGAGTGGCTGACATCAGATTTGATAAGGGATGTTTAGACCCTGCAAACCAGTTATGAAACAAAATAAATTACCGTTGCAGCACACATGCTTGAGCAATGAATGTATTCTGCATTATACCATAAATATAGAACCCAACACAGTACCTGTCATAGCACTCAGTATCAAAATTGACCAAGATATGTCGTTTAATGTTTATATTAAGACTGGCTCACCTGATACAAAGTCATTACATTGGCTTTCTTGTAATAGAAACATTGAGAGATAGTCGCAGGTAGAAAATGTGTTATTATTATTGTTTTTGCGAAGATGTGGAAGAACATGTTAATGACTACCTCACAAAAGCCCACGAGAATCTAGAACAGGCTGTCAATTTATTGTGTACTTTAAATAACAGATTGTTGTTACAGACCGAAATCTGCAATTTCTGGACGAACAGCTCGTGTTTATGAGATCTCATGATAGCAGAAAACGAAATCGCAGCAGAATCCAGTGTTTCGCATTTATGGCTTATATCAAGTCTCCCACGAGCTAAAGGCTTTTACGAAAATCAATGTTGTTCTGTCTTCCACGCCATCAACGCTTAAAAACATGATCCCCACCATGTCCTTCGTTCCTCCCTCCTTACTCCCTCCTTACTCCCTCCTTACTCCCTCCTTACTCCCTCCCGTCATTCCTTCCTTGCTTCCTTTCCGTCCTTCCTTGTTTCTTCTTATTTTATTCTTCTTCTACTTCGTTCGCTGTCAGACGTTAACTTGAATTTGTTCGAAGACAGCAGCGGTTAGCCTTAGGCTGTCGACACTGCCATAGAGCTTGTCTAGTGTTGGTACTGGTGATGGCCACATGTGCTTTCTCTGTTCCTCGTATGTTGGGCAATTTTGCAGCAGATGCCCAGGGGTCATTATCCATGTACCACATGTGAATTCGTCAACAGCACATATCTTCAGTTTATTTAATAGGTGGTACCTCAGTCGGTTGTAGCTTGTGCGGAGTCTGAAGTCCACCACCTTCTCTCTTCTGTTTAAATGGTAATACGCATCATTTTTTGTGTAGCCAGCATTCACTTTTCTCCCATTTGGCCATGTATCTATGCCCCTAATAAACCTTTTGGACTCATCATAGGTTACCCTAGAATTTGTTTGTGATAATCGTCAACCTTCTATAGCCAGTCTGCTTTCCTCCTCGTTGCCTTGAATGTTACAGTGCGACGGAACCCACTGTACCACGACTCTTTTGGGTGTGGACTGCTAGTATAGAGAGTACTGATCTTATGTCATTTAGTTCTGTACTTTTGTGGCTTTTCAGTGATGTAACCACGGTCAGGGCATATGTCAACACGACTATCTGGCTTTTCAGTGCTGTAACCACGGACATGGCATATATCAACACGAGTATCTGGCTTTTCAGTGATGTAACCACGGTTAAGGCATCTGTCAACACGACTTTCTGGCTTATCAGTGATGTAACCACGGTCAGGGCATCTGTCAACACGACTATCTGGCTTTTCAGTGATGTAACCACGGTTAAGGCATCTGTAAACACGACTATCTGGCTTTTCAGTGATGTAACCACGGACAGGGCATATGTCAACATGACTATCTGGCTTATCAGTTATGCAACCACGGACAGGGCATATGTCAACACGACTATCTGGCTTTTCAGTGAAGTAACCACGGACAGGGCATATGTCAACACGACTATTTGGCTTTGCAGTGATGTAACCACGGACAGGGCATATGTCAACACGACTATTTGGCTTTGCAGTACTGTAACCACGGACATCGCATATGTGAACAAGGCTATCTGGCTTACATTGCTTTCGCCGGACAGTGATCTGTTTTGCGCATTAGTCTGCGCTGACTCTTGGTATATTTTAATTTTCCGTTCGGGCATAAATGTTATGTTGTCTGATACATCAAGAATCTCATATTGCTTAGCTTTCTATTCTGTTGTCTGATACATTCATGATCTCATATTGCTGGACTTTCTGGTCTGTTGTCTGATGTATATGTGTACTGATGCTGCTGGCACGGCATGTCGGCAGGGCCCCATCACGGCAGCCATCTATGAACACGATCAATCTTTGATACCCAGACCGCATGATGATGATACCTTTCTAAATTGTTAAAGACAGGTGTATGCGCGCGACAACTGCAGGTATATGATGAAGAGATGTTGTATTTCTTCCGCCAATGATGTCCAAGAACTTTTAGCTGATGACTGAAGCAACATCCATTGGCATTGGCGAGTCACATGTCCAAAAGGATAGACGGCGACTGTTTACCATTGCGATGCTACATTCTAGGCATGTTCGTTGGATGCCCTCCAAGTTTGTGACCCTATCAAGCGAGCGGACAGCAGAAATGTGCCCCTGGCAGCACATATGCAGATCGTAAATGTGACACTTGTGTCTTCACAGTACAGTTACCGTGTCAGAGTCGTTCAGCGGGGATATTACACCATAGGTTATTGAACTTCAAGCTGGAACCACAATCGATACTGGGCGATGTTGACAAGGAAACACCGCTGTCTCAACAGCGGCGCTGCCTCTTACGCTAGCATTGAACTCTCAACCGATTTTCCCACTACGTAGCACATTCATTCATTCTTCTTCTTCGTTCATTCTCAATTTCCCACTACCAAACCCTGAAAGGGCTTAAGTAGCAGAATGTAGTCCAGAGAACGGAATGCGTTGTGTCGTAGTTTACAGCTTGGCAATATTTGCATCTTTCGGTCCAACACATTCGACTTCAGCGAGCATTTTGTTAGTACCGGGTTAGCATTCCTTTTTCAATCCCTTCTCCTTAGCCAGCCTGCCCTGCTGAAGCATGTTATCCAGGATCACAGCGTGGAGGTGTAGAAGGGTTTTGGCAGCTATGGTTCGCTGGCTCTGACGCTAGCAGTCAGCTATGGGTCGCTAACCACTGCAGCTCATGTGCTGCTCAGCAACTTGATCCCCATTCATTCATTCAATCATAGGCATCTCATTCTTTGCAGACCATGCACGTGGCACCCTGGGCGCAAGCCTGGACACTGAACATGGAGACCCTGGACTGTCAAGACTGCAAGATTCCCCTCTCGACCTCGCTCGTGTAATCCAAATGAATGCAAAGCAGATTTGTGTCCAGCTCAGCCGCAGGAGCAGTCGGAATGCGTTCGCAGGTATGAAACCATTATGTGCTACCAGTCTGGATTTTCAGTCTGAGTTTACATCCGCAGCCCTCCCCTCCCCACGGTTTCAACAAGGCAGTGGAGTCGTTGTCCAGATGCTAGTTACTCGAGACATCCGATGATACTCTCATCGTCTCAAGACTAGCCAACACTCACTGTGGCTTGTAGGTTTAAAATCAGAGTTCATCCGCTCCTAGGCGTACTACCCGGGTTCAGAGTCAGAGTTTACCTTCTCTTAGATTGGCTGCCAACCAAGGCTAATGAGCGCAATCTGCCCGCCCAGTTATACCGTCGGGTACTCGGTCGCGCCCCACAGCTAGCTCTGTAAGAAACGGGGCTCCTCATGAAGGTGCTGCTGGTAACACAATAATGCAGTAGAAGCCATTGGCACGGAGACTCATGAACGACATACCGAACAGTGAATCCAGTGGCGATATCTACTCCCGGAAAAGAGAGGCTCTATCAGACGCAGCACTTTCCTTTAACGAGCGGGATGCCTAGCCCAGGCCTCGTATCGGTATATACGATAGTGTCAGAATCATGGGCATTTTCACATATTAGTAGTATAACATCAAGGCCCGCTGTCCCTCTGCGCCCGTGTCTGCATTCTCTCCTCCAGAGTGGCAATTACTTTGTGGAAAATTGTAATTTCTTCTCCATTGTGAATCAATTATCCCCCTTTGATTGTGGCCTTCTACTTTAGTTACCCGGCCAATCGTTCTCTCTGCATGTGCAATCCATGTCGTGGATGTGCTATCTGATACCTGGTACAGAGCATTAATCCCCAACCTCTGCAGCAAATAGGTAGCTCCCATAGAGTATAAAGCTGTCAGGGATGAAATATCAAATACGTCAAGCTACGAGGCATCCGTTGTTTATGAGGCACGGATGTCTCTCCACCATACCATAGACAATCATGTACACCTGGGTCAACTGGACCGTGCGGAAAACTGTGTAAACATTCGGTACCCAATAATATCATGCCGAAGTCGGTAGCGGGAGTTTCTTCTTCTTCGTACGCTGTGGCAGGAGTTTGAGAAGGAATGAAGAAGAAGAAGTGGAAGAATATGAGGAAGAAGCAGAAGAAATAGTGCAATAAAGAAGAAGAAGAAGAAGAAGTGGACGAAGAAGAAGTAGAAGAAGAGGAATACGAATAATGATAAGAAGAAATAGAAGAAGAAGACGAAAAAGAAGAAGAAGAAGATGCCGATGTAAAATAATAAAATTGAAGAAGAAGAATAAGAGAAAATAAAGAAGACCCAGAAGAAGAAAAAAAAATAAAGAAAACCCAGAAGAAGAAGAAGAAGATGGAATAAGGCGATGGCATAAGAGAAACAAGACGAAAAAAACGAAGAAGAACGAAGAA